>JANFAE010000443.1:0-85794 GCA_024613145.1 Pisolithus marmoratus
GAATACCAGACACGCAAGTCGGAAGAATAAGTCAGCGCCTGGATTACTGGACAAGGAGGGTCTGTGAAGAGATGTCCGCAATGTCATGTACCAATAGAGAAAGTAGGAGGATGCAATCACATGACGTGTCGGTTGGTGTTTCATTTCATCTCCCTACAAAGGTCCTCCAGGGCTCACGCGTCACGAGCCAACAGATGTGGAGCTGACACAGTGGCGGCTTCAATATTTTCACACGCTCTAAAGAGTATTCGACAGCGAAAATGACATGTTTTATTATGATTCAAATTAACGGGCTCTGACAAGATTTTATTCCGAGAAGATTTAGAATTTTTATTACCAGTCTATACTGGGAGAAACATTAGATATCCATCCTAAGACAATTGAAAATTATATACTGTGTGAATGTCATAAGGTTATTGACAATAATATCTGCCCAATACTCTTTAGAGTGTGAGAAAATATTGAAGCAGCCAATGAGGACAAGGGTTCAATATTTTCTCACGCTCTAAGCATATTGGGCAGATATTATTGTCAATAACCTTATGACATTCATGCAATATATAATTTTCAATTGTCTTTGGATGGATATCTAATATTTCTCCCAGTATAGACTGGTAATAAAAATCCTAAATCTTCTCGGAATAAAATCTTGTGAGAGCCCTTTAATTTGAATCATAATAAAACATTGCATTTTCACTTTCCAATACTCTTTAGAGTGTGTGAAAACATTGAAAACCGCCACTGTGTGAAAGTGACTGGAGCTATATGGCAACCCGTTGATGTCAATGCCGTTTACGTCCACTGACGAGTACACACCCTTGGCACCAGTTCTAAGAGGTTCCCACGGTCTTCAGATAGGGTTTCATTGTAGGATGAAATATGTCTAAAAGATACCCCCCCTCGGCGTCATGCCCACCCAATTCCCAATATGGTTAGTGTGTTTTGTAACCCTCTGTGATGACCCTCGTAGTGGATTTTTGTGGTCATGCCCACACATACCCCCGAGGCTATGGTTGACTTGAGTGTTCCGTAATCCATCATACAAGGTCCGTCAGAGCCTCTTCCGAGGTTATCCGCCAACACAAATCAACATGTTATATGAGACTTTCAATGTTATGCCAGACCCTCTTACGAGGTCCACCTGACCCTTTTCCGAGGTTATCTGCCAACATGATTTATCTAGCAATGAGACCTTTGGTGTTAGACCTCTGCGCTCGCACCAGAGGCTCAGGGGAATGTCATAAAGAGAGTGGCCACAACATTTCATTCAACACCAATGTATCTACACAGTTTGCGCCACATAATGGGACTGGCATCCATACATAGAAATGAAGCAACAGGCTGGACACAGTAACTGCTGTTGAAGCAATTCCTTGGGGTATACAAGTAACAAGTAATATAAAAAATGGATGCGCCTATAGCTCACAAGCAGCCATGGAACTTGGAGACATGAATGTAGGTGTGAACATGCCATAACTACCATTGATGCAACTATCCTGGGGCATGGATCAAGAAAGAGGAAAAAAGAGACATGCTCATACGTGTGTGTTCATACATCACTGGTACTTGGAATATTGCCAGCTAGATCAGACGGATCTGGTGTGACACCGAGACTGGTGACGGCGGTTCCCATAGAGTGTTCGGTGCCGCCTCGAGTATCTGGGAATGCCGCAGCATCAGGTTGCTTTGGGCCATAAACCTCAGCGTGTCGATAGGGCCCTGCAGGCAACTCACGGCCACCACTGGGATTGGCGTAATTGGCATTATGCATGCTGTGGAAAGGGAGAGGCGCATTGGTATAGTGCACAGGTCCCCTCGTGGGGGGTTGCCAATGTATTATAGGATTATTAGCATACCCCGGGTAACGATGTGTGGCAAATGGAGGTGGAAGGATGTACTGGGGGTGATAAGGGCCATAGCGGACATCTGACCCTCTGGCTGACGGGTCATACCACCCGGAATTGATACTGAGAGGGTAGGGAATCCCTTCATAGCCAAACTGATCATCGCCGTGATACATCCTGTCAGAGTTCAGGTGCATGGGTTGATCCTGGTCTCTACTCATAGTCATATCATAGTGATAGCGAGGCAGAGGCAGGTGGGTTTGACCGTGATTAGGCTCTCCAGGGCATTCACCTGCAGGGGAGTCTGTCGCCATCTCTCCATCCCCAGAAGAGCCGCCAACGTAACCCTCCTCAGCAGCTACTAGCCTGGAGGCTGTAGAAAGGGAGGTCATGGACTTAGCTATGGATCTATCAGGATATATCCTTCGAGATAGGTTGAATGCTTCGTCTGGGTCACGGTTTCGTCCTACTCCCCGCACTGGCTGCGGACCTGGCCGCCCGGACTGAGGGTGAGACTGTTGGGTAGGTAGATCTGCAGTGGGGTTGGTCTACAACGATGCAATTGTTAGACGTGACAACGTACGCAGTGAAGCGTTAGGCATTTTTTCGAGGCTCCTTCCACTCCCCATGGGGTCAACCACTGGCAGCAATACCATGACATCAGGCCATTCTCACCAAGACTCATATGCTATGGAATAAAGGAGTTAGTCCCTGAAGAGAGTTCACCTTCTCACAGATTGCTACCTGTTTCATGTGGAGTGGCTGCACACTCCATTGCTATAGTACAGGAGTCAGTTCAGTGACTACTAGGAAGTGCTAGTGACTTACGTTTCATGCTACGAACATCCTCTAATGGTACACTGCATACTTGATCATGTTGGGCAGATTCTTGCATGTGCTGTAAGTGCACCACTGCAAAGTGTCACCCGTTGGACATAGCAGTAACTGAAATCCATAACAACTCACATTTGTCGTGTCGAGGCACTTGGGAGGGTACACCTCGACCCTTCTGACCTCCCATGGCCAAATCACATTCCATCACTGCCACTCAGGTACATGTTAGGCCAGCGATAATATACAAGTGACAGTTACCTACGTTTCTCATGGCATTCATGGCAAGGCATAGTAGTTAATGGAACTTCCTGGGGCTGTAGCGGTAGACTGTGTGGGGACTGCATCGCTAAGGAGGGACCATTAGATTATATATATTGGCACTTGTACGGACTAACTTTCGGTGTAGCAAGGCTCTTGGTGTGGTGCAACTGGTAATTGATTTCTGGCGGGCTCGTGCGATGGGTCACCTGCAATGGGTTTGCCTCCAAGGATATGTGGTGGAGTGACTTGCGACGGCACTGCTAAAGGGAGTCTATTGTGTGGGGAATGTATTCAGATCTTTTGATGTCTTACCTTCAAGCCGAGGGGGCTCCTGGTATGGCCCACTTGGTAATCGTTGATTTTCTTGGACCCGAGATAAAGACCGCCGAGTTTGCATTACTAAGGAGGCTTGATTAAGCAGAACGCGAAGCTGACACTCATAGTGACTCACCTTCATCGCACGGAGGCTCTCATGAAGGGAGGTTTGGATGTTGGTCGTGACAGGATCCGTGAAAAGGCATGCTGGATAGTTGATCTCCCTGGGGTGGTGACAGAGTGGCTTGCAATCCCATTGCTGAGGTTCATGCGTTGTAGGGAAAGTATCCTCCCTACCAGGATATTTCATTTATTTCATTGTTTTTACTTACTGATTTGTTTTCTTTTATCTTTTCTTATCTTTTACTTAGTGTTTGCGCGCGTTGTGGCTTATGTAAGCCCGCGCAAGTACTTCGAGTGTAGGGCACATACATAGAAGAACAACAGACGAGCTACACCAGACGAGAAGCCAGAAATAAGACGAAACAGACTCGGAATTTTAGTTCTCCCTCCCCAGACACTCAGTAGACGTTATCTGGGGTTTTATTTGGATTTCAGGGCGCGTTTTTCAGTCTTTCTGCTTACTCCTTGACTCCACACCAGGCAACTCAAGCCTCCTGGGTCGAATTCACCCCCCCTCTCTCACTAGGAGACTTTGACCTATTCCTAGGGTCATTTCACACTCATCTCTACAGCGTGAGCTGTTGAGTATGCATCCCATGTAAATGGCAGCTTATGTTGCTCGACACGGAGCTCCCCTGAGGACTGTTGGTGTTCTACAGACACCCTTGGTGATGTCACATTCAGCTGGTCTCCAGAAGGATGGGTCTCAACCTCTTCTTCACTAGACAATTCAGAGCTTAGTGGTGAAATGGACCGAAGTCTAGGTTTCTTGATTGCTGGTCTCGTTTGTGGTGATCCTTTCATGACCTTGGGACTGGAGGGCTGAGTGGTGTCCGTTTCCAGCAATGACGCCAGTTGTTTCATAGGGCGTGAGGACCCTTGTGGTTTTTTCTCGCATTTGTGGGTGGATGGGGCTTGCTCATTGTCTGAAACAAAAAGCTCAGTGGCATTGCCACAAACCTTGCATCTGTCCACAACATTTACTTCATCTGGCCTAGATGAGTTTCTGGCTGTGATAGTTCTAGGTAGCCTCTCTTTGCTCGATGAGTCAGAACTGAGCAGCGAAACAATCTGAAGTCTTTTCCTTTTCTTCATTGCTGGTCTTATCTGCAAGGATGCTTTCCTTTTTGTAGGGCGTGAGGACTGTGGAGACTTCGCTTTCTGTTTGTGGGTAGATGAGGCCGGCTCATCATCTGAAAAGAAGAGATCACCAGGGTCACCTGAGTCCCCCTTGTCTTTATCCGCAACATTTGTTTCATCAGGCCCAGAGGAGTTGCTGACTGTGATAACACTAGGAGGTCGCTTCCCCACCTTCCTCGCCATCGTAGGAATCACCACTTCCACTCTCTTGCAGCCATATGTAGATTTTGGTGCACCTTTTACTAATGACTCCCTTTCCCTGACTGCTCCCATGTGCAATGTAGAACGTAGTGTCCTCGGGACAGGTGATGAGGATAAGCTCGAATGTTCATTGTCCTCAGCCATCCTATTAATAGCCTTTCCACCACCTCCTACCTGCCTCTTAATTTGTGTCCTGGCTGGATTAGGAAGGCACGCTGGGCCATTGTAGTCAGTCTTGCCATTGTAGAATATTCTCTTCCCTTTCGATGATTTTGAATCATGCAAAGGCAGTGCGCCAAGAATGACAGGCTTCTTTGATGTGAGGAGGTCGGCTAGTCATAGGTTAGCCTTGCTAGCAAGTAGTAACATTGCGTCCACTCACATTTGCTGTATGGATCAAACTTAAAATGTAATTTATGTGGTCCATTATCTCGTATGGCTGCAATGATCTGTGTACATTCCAGGATAGTCAGGTCCGAGATGCCTTTAGGCTTGCTACGAGACGAGCGCTCTTGGCCAGGGAACAATACTTCGTCTGGCCAATTTACACAGACAAGCGCATTCTGACCCAATTTCTGCGGCAGTTGTTTCCAGGGAAACAGTTTTCCTGAGGCCCATGACTGACCATGATTCTCTGAATTCCAGTCAGAGCGACGCATACCGCATGGAGTAATATAGCAAACCGATCATCGAGCTGAGGAGCTTCTTCACCAAGTTGTGATCCTCTCGTTCATCACTCCCATTGTCTGGGGCAATGCCATCGTTGTCAGATGTTAGGTCAAGAATATCGCATCCCGTATCATTGCGATCCTTTGCTTTTCCTTTCTGGGCCGACTTGTCTGTGTGGAACGTGTCTGTCACACATGCTAGAGACGACCGGTTGCTGATGACACCAAACAAACATCAGATTGGGAAGCAGGGCTGAAGGGTCATACTTACTAAATGTGAGCTTTGAAGTGTCCAATGATTGCATCAGTGTCAGCATGACAATGCTCCATGAAAAACTACACATTGCCGGACACCAATGAGCTTATTGTAAGAGTACAATGTATGAACTCACATCCTCCGCACTGGGCATGGTGTATACATATCCCAGAGATGCGTCTTGGTTCACAACACTACCTGCCATTACAAACGCTGCTTCGATAGCATGCGCCTTCAACAGAGTTGTAAACTAGAATTCCGATCAAAGAGTGCTCGTAACACTGTCATATGGAAGCTCACCGACTGGGTGAATCGCTTCGCAGATTTATTGAATAACTGTTGCCATTGGGAGACAGTCTTCCCGGTGTAGGGAATGGGTTTTCCCTACCAGGAGATTTTATTTTTTATTCTGTGTTTCTCATATTTTAACTTGCTTTCTAGTTATTTTATGTTTATTACTTTAGTGCGAGGTTTTATTGCTTAGTCAGCAATTTTTATTACCTAGCCTGTACTTACTTTTCTAACAATCAAGTAACGAGTTACGAGCGAGAGTTTCGAGTTTCGAGTTCGAGAAGGTTGCGTGTGGCCTTCTTCAGTGTTCAGACAGCCCCAGACAGCTTCAGACGTTCTCAGACAGCTTCTCTCACCAGGCTATAGAAGCCCCTCTGGAAGTTCTCCCCCTTCAGACATCAGCACTCTCCCCCCCAGTCTCAATTCATCTTTTCCTACAACTGGAGCCCACCGCGAGGGGCTTCTGTCTTAGTCTGGTCCCATAGTCTTATCAGGTTCAGTCTCATTTCTGCAGTTTCAAGTCTTGTTTTCTCGGTTTTGCTCGCATTTTCACAGTGTCAACCTCAGTCTCACTCTCGTGCTCATCTTTTCTCTGAAAATACTCCCTCATATATTGCTATAATCACTCGAGTCCCTGCCTGACGTCATGCAAGGCCTGAATACCCCAAGTAGTGGTTCTTCCAAAGCCTCGAGCTACCTTCGGCGCCCCGAGGACCTTCAAAGGTTCCTCGATGACATAATTCGAGTCGCGACAGCTGCAAAATCACTTCTCGAGACTTGTCGAGGCCCCCTCGAGGCCAGTAATTCGTGCGCGCAGCCACCACCCAGTCGCTCTTCCCGTCGGTTATACTCGTTTTGCTTTTTCTGTGGTGAGAAAGGTCATATTCGAGCCAACTGTGATTCGTGCAAGCAGTATTTGGCCGCGGGAAAATGTTTAATTGTGAAAGGTCGCGTTGTACTCCCTACCGGGCAAGAGATACCGCGAGAAGTGCCCGGGCGCACTCTCAAGGACCGTCTGGATAGCTGGGATCTAGGAAATCGGTCTAAGGACATTCGGATTCCTCCTTCGAGTCCAGGCTGGCTACCATTGGAGGATGTGGGTAGTCAAATGCCGCAGACCCAAAGGGTTTCACTAGGTGTGTCCCAGCCCCGCTTGTTAGTGCACCCCAATACTCCCTCAGAACGACCGTTGTGTGCACCACTCTCAACAGAAGGGCCGAGTTGTCGCTCAGTGCCGGTGCAACCCCAGGTCCCCACTCGAACACCTACTGTGTCCTCGAGCTCGGGTGATGGCTTGTTGTGCCGCCCTCATTCACCCTCTCATATTCTACCTACAGGATACTCTCATGGTCGATCTCACTCCCGCTCTCGTGGCCATGGCCGCCCACGTTCGCCGTCTTGTTCGTACTTCGAGAGTCCACCCAGCCGTAGTTATAGCCATCAGTACTCGTATCATTTGGATAGGTCCCACAGCCGTGATTCCCGTGGTTCCCGTGACTACCATCCCTGCCGCTCGCCACCACCTGCACCGCGACTCACACACTTGTTACTAGAAATCTCGAGGGATGAGCCCACTCCAGTCCGGCCCACCAGCCGGCTAGTCAACAGAATGGTGTCCTCCGACTCCTATGATACTCGACAGTCTCGTAGCAGTCACATGTCAACCCACTCGAGAAGGTCGTGCAGCCGCAGCCGCACACCTCAGCCTTGGTACATGCTGTACTGAGTCGGTATAGAGTCGCTTTAGCCCACGGGGATTTCTTTTATTGTGTTTTATTCTTCTTTCATGAACATATCATTCATGGAGTCTCGTGTCAAGCAGCCGCGCGCCTCCCTCATCCCCTGCTTCGTCGACGCGATATCTTGACCACTGCTCACCTGTCCATCTCGCAAATCGGGATTTACGTTCTACTCGACGAGAGCTTTCCAACGGCGTACTTTTCGTTGCAGCGGCCTCAGCGCATCCGGAGATATCGCCCAATCCCTGGAGAAAGGCACTGTAGGACGAAAATTGGAATATCTCGGGATTGGGTGCGCCGTTTTTTCCGGTTCCTGGTTCTCCCAACTCTTCTCCCTCGTCCCTATCGCCTCCCGAAGTTTTGTAGAATTCCGCCTAATGGTTCCTCACCAACGCGATGCCGCCCTCCTCCCCCCTACTGTGGTTAGACCATAGCTCTTGCAATTCTCGACCAAATCGCTCGCTTTTCTCAGAGGTGACTCTACTAGACGACATCTACCAGACGATATAAAAGACGAAGCGCACGCATTCACGGTTCAGGAGTTGTTTGAGTTTTTGTGTCGGAACAGGGTAGGGAGGTCAGGACTGTGTATCTCGCTCGTTTTCACGCCGGGCCTCTCGCTTTCTCCCATGGTGGTACTACTCGCTCACAGCTACCTGGTGATACCTTTTTCATGGTGACGCGCTCTTTGGTTGTGGAGATATGGGAGTTTTTCATTTACAGAGGAGTATAAGACGGCGTTGCGGATATCTCGGGACTGGATGGTCCAATCGGTCTGATCCCTTTTTCATCATCTCCTCCCAGGTGCCTTCTACCACCACCTCCAGTTTCGTATCGATTGCCTCAGTGGTTGCCCCACGGCGGCATTTTCTCCTTCTCCATCTTGCTGCCCCACACCGTATCTGCATCGTATCTCCCCCGGATCTTCGCCATGCCTCTCGATTCTCTGGGATATAATACTACTCGTTCAGCGCTTTCGGACGGTGCACTTCATGTCCAGGTTGGTGCAGCCGTTGTCGAGAAATCGGGATTCTTGTGGATAGAGGTGTCTCGGACCAGTTTTGCGAATATCTCGGGATTGGGTGCGCATATTCCCTCAATTCCTTGTTCTCCAGGCTCTCCCCACTCCCCTCGAGCGTTCCCCTGCATTTTGTGCCGCCGCGCTGACCCATTATTCGTCGGTGCATACCCTTCCTCCTACCCCACACCGTGTTTGGGGCATAACTCGTTCAATTCCGGTCCGAATCGTTTGCTTCTTTTAGACGTGACTCTACTAGACGAACCCTACCAGACGATATACAAGACGTAGCACGCGCATTCACGGTTCCAGAATTATCTGAGTTTTTGTGTTTGAACAGGGTTGGGGAGGCCAGGATGGCGTATCTCGCCCGTTTTCATGCCGGGCCTTTCGAAGTTTTGCACCGCGGTACTACTCCCTCACGGCTATGTGGTGGTGTCTGGTTTACGGTGACGCGCTCAGTGGTTCCTGAGATATCCACTTTTCTGTGTCTGGGCTACTGGCTATCGTTCCTGGCGGCATATCCCCCTCGTTTCTCGGTCCGCCCTCTCGAAAATTCGTATCTGCATTCTCCTTTCCGAGCCGCCCCTGCTGACTGCTCAATCATCGAATTATATGCAGCTGTTCTCGAGATATGGCGAAGTCCGCCTCTGGAGGTGTACAAGACGGCGTTGGCGATAACTCGGGTTCGGATGGTCTAATCGGCGGTGTTCCTTTTGTGCCGAGCTCTCCTGTTCGTGTAGAGCCGCCCTCCGAGGTTTCGTGTCCACCGGCCTCACCGTTGCTCGTCAACGCCATGTTCTCCTCCTTCCCCCATTCGCGGCCAGCGCCTTTCTCCTCCGTTTCGGGACTGACCCTCTCGCTTTTCGGGAGGCTTATACTACTCGACGAGGGCTCTCATGTGGTGTATCTTATCACGCTGTTGTCATCCTGGGTGCGGAGATATTCGAATTTTGGCTCGTGGGGAGCACTAGCAGGTATCCTAGGGCTGGCTGGACCTCAACTGAGGACAGTTGGTATCTAAGTGATGGGGAGATGTAGGGAATGGGTTTTCCCTACCAGGAGATTTTATTTTTTATTCTGTGTTTCTCATATTTTAACTTGCTTTCTAGTTATTTTATGTTTATTACTTTAGTGCGAGGTTTTATTGCTTAGTCAGCAATTTTTATTACCTAGCCTGTACTTACTTTTCTAACAATCAAGTAACGAGTTATGAGCGAGAGTTTCGAGTTTCGAGTTTGAGAAGGTTGCGTGTGGCCTTCTTCAGTGTTCAGACAGCCCCAGACAGCTTCAGACGTTCTCAGACAGCTTCTCTCACCAGGCTATAGAAGCCCCTCTGGAAGTTCTCCCCCTTCAGACATCAGCACTCTCCCCCCCAGTCTCAATTCATCTTTTCCTACACCGGTTTCAGTATACTGCATACTTTCCTCAAATTTAACGAGTATCTCTTGCCACATATCGCGGTACTCCTTCTTGAACAACTCATAGCACTTTTTGCACACCATGACTGCTGTGATTTACTTAGAAGATAGTAGTATAGCATTTGGATGGGCCCTTACATGGTGTACTATCGATGGAGCCCGTGGATACTCCACTCATTCGCAGGTGCTCCAGTTCCCGCACCGTGTAGTGGGTAAAATACTTGGAGTACCTATTCCAGTCATTTGGGCATATTGTTTGAGGAAGCGATCAATAATTTGCTGAGGAGGTTGTCCAGAATGGGTCGCAAGGTCAGTAAGGTATGCATTGATATGGTCCAGGCCCTCCTGGATCATGTCTAAAACAGCCTCCAAGGGTCTTCCTACTGTGAATGTACATGCATCGAACATCTCATCCAGATCGATATTGTTATCCCTGAGATGAAGGTCCTGGGATGAAGCAACCGGGCTGTTGCACCAAGGTACAGAGAGGGCGTCTGGGATGTTTGTAGTTGACCATGAAGCCAGGGAGCCTCCTGTAACATGTTCAGGCGCTGGACACACACATGATGCACTGATGATAATCAAACCTACCAGCTATGCTGGGCACTCGAATAGTGCCTGAGGGTAAGGACACCTCCACACCTCCAGTAGCCGGGCACGCATACACATCATCACTACGAGCCACCAAACCTCCCTGCCCATGGCCAGGGGACTTCTCCTTCAGTGTTGGTGAATTGCAAGACCCTAAGCGAGTGTATGGAGCCATAAAACAATAACAACAGGTAGGGACAGCCAAACATACCAACAGTATCACCACATTCTATCGAGCCCCTCTGTTCATGGCCAAATAGCTTCGCCTTCGGTGTTGGGGAGTTGCAAGAGCCTAAATAAGTGTATGTGATCAGAGCTAACAATAAGAACTAGGGACGACAGCCAAACATACCAGCAGCAAGGCCGGTATCACTGCACTCTATCGAGCCTCTCTGTTCATGACCAAATAGCCTCGCCTTCGGTGTTGGGGAGTGGTAAGAGCCTAAATAAGTGTATGTGATCAGAAATAACAATAATAACCAGGGAAAAGCAATTATACCAATATCAACGTCAGTGCCTGTAGTGTTACCATGCTCTGCCGAGCCTCTCTCTTCATGGTCAAGGGGCAACAACCCCATTGGTGTTGGCAAATCGCAAGAGCCTAGAGGAGTGCACACAGTCAAATAAAACAAGGATAATTAGGATGGTCAGCCATACCAGTGTTAAGTTTGGCGTGCATGTTACCACCGCCATCTGAGGAGCCTTCCAGACCATGACAGAAAGACATCTCATTTTCCATGTCTTGAAACAATTCTGAAGGGCATCGAATACCAGGCGATGCAAGAAAGGGATCTTCACTGGGGGATGGGCCAAGAATTTCTTTAACGGGTGCAGGTAAAATGGTTTGCTGAGTGCAACAAGCTTGCGCCTTGGATATGAGACCACCATCTCGATCTGTCGCTTTGATGGCAGTCCGAAGGCGAGTGGGAGTCAAGACTGGAGGTAGAGACACATTCGCCCAGCTCCCACTGCCCACCTGCAACTCAACAAAATCCAGGTCCAATTCAACCATTGCTGAAATTCAGGTTGGGAGGTCAACGAAGAAAACTATGGAACGAACTGCCTAAATGAAGATCAGGTTGAGTGCGCAAAGGCAGGTGCACTTACTATGAAAAGACTAGTCACGAATCAACAATGAAATGCCACCGTTGCAACATCTGATCGGGTCGTCAGTGATTTGTGAACCTAATCATTCCTGTGCAGAAGTCACCTTACTTGTACCTGACTAAATGAAGACCATCTGATGAGTTAGATCGGGTTGGCTGCGCAAAGGCATGTGCACTTACCATGAACAAAATAATCACATATCAATAATGTAAACCCTCCTTTGCGGCGTCTGATGGATTGTCGGTGATTTGTGAACTGGATCATTTCTGCCTGACGACAGATGATGGTGAGGTGGTAAGGAGACAGAAAGGTGTCTCAATCAGGAGCTAGGAGTAACCTTAAACAAGAGAAGACATCAATATGAAAGTAAAAATATAAAATGCAAGCTACTCATTGAAATTGGGCACCATACATCTGCCAGCAAATATCAACGAGTAACAGGGGGCAGAAATAACTGAAATGGGCGACATATGTCTGCCAACGACTATCAGCAAGTGCATGACTGAAGCTACTCCTTGAGAATGGGTGACATACGTCTGCCAGCAAATATCAAAGAGGCGAAGGGGGGAGGAGGAGCAGCTGAAACGGGCAACATATGTCTGCCAACAACTATCAGCGAGTGTATGGGATAAACTACTTGTTGAAAATGGGTGACATACGTCTGCCAACAAATATCAACAAGTAGCAGGGGGAGGAGCAACTGAAACGGGCGACATACATCTGCCAACGACTATGAGCAAGCATATGAGATAAACTACTTGTTGAAAATGGGCGACATACGTCTGCCAACAAATATCAACAAGTAGCAGGGGTGAGGAGCAACTGAAATGGGCGACATATGTCTGCCAATGACTATCAGCAAGCATATGAGATAAACTACTTGTTGAAAATGGGCGACATATGTCTGCCAACAAATATCAACAAGTAGGGGAGAAGAAACAGCTGAGACGGTGTAAAGATTGATTTGAAAGGACCTTGGGATATAGGCCAAAGTCTCCTAGTGGGGGAAGAGTGGTGAATTCGTCCCAGGAGGCTGGTGTTGCCTGGTGGAGGGGCAAAGAGTACAGGGAAAAGACCAAAAATGCGCCCAGAAACCCAAATAAAAGCTGTGATAATGTCTAGGGACTGTCTGGGGATGGGGAAGTAATATTCCATGTCTTCTTTCATCTTATTTCCGGCTTCTCGTCTGGGATAACTCGTCTGTTGTTATTCTAAGTATGTACAGTACACTCGAAGTACTCACGCGGGCTTACATAAGCCACAACGCGTGCAAACACTAAGTAAAAAGACAAGAAAAGATAAAAGAAAACAAATCAGTAAGTAAAAACAATGAAATAAATGAAATATCCTGGTAGGGAGGATACTTTCCCTACATCCGAGGGTGGCTTTAAATAATGACTGTCCCCAGTCATCACCTACCGAGCTGTATCATAATCCGAGGCAAGGGTATCATCCTTGAAACAAAACTCTAGCTAGAAATGTGAAAATGCGAGCTCGAAACAAAACAAACCACATAAAAGAAACAAAACTACTACTCAGCTGAAGGGGGAATGCAGTTAAAGCGACTCGAGGGTGAATCGAAGGGGGAACGAAGCTTGTGGGGAGCTCGAGGGTAGCTCGGAGGGGACCACTCGACCCTCGAAGGGGACTGGGTAGCTCGTGACCTCAAAGGATTCCTCGGAGTCATCTCGGGTCGAACTCGAGAGGTGGCGAGGGGTGGAACTGATCCTGAACTCAAAGGAGGGAAAGGTACCCAAGAAGCCAACCCTCCTGGGCCATGAGCGAGGGCCCAGAAGTCCAAACGAGCCTGTAATGTGCGCCCGAGCACCTCATGAGGGATCTCCTCACCTGTAGGTAGCACAACGCAACCTCGAACCACCCCACACTTTCCTGCCACTAGATATGAGGCAAAAGCTCCACACTGCGCTCGAACGTGCCCCTCGCAACCACAGAAGAAACAAAAACTAAATCTTCGAGGCCCAACTTGGCGCCTCGGGACCTCTCGATAGGCAGAGCGATACCTGCTCGAAGTCATAGCCTCTTGAAGGGGAAGCGAGCAACCTGACACTCTCGAAAGGGACTCAAAACTCGCAGGGGCAGGGTTCGACAGTGAGGCTGGGGTCCCTCGAAGCAAGCAAGACCTCCCTGGACATGACCTACAACAGGGGACAGGATGAGGAGAGTGCCTCGAGGGAGGCACAAGATGGGACGAGCTCTTCGAGGGGGTGTTCGAGGACTCACAAGGTTGACGAGAGCGAGTCGAGGCAAAACCGAGGTCATGAGCCCTAGTAGCCATGAACTGGGAACGAGGGGGGAAAACCTTTGTACTCTCCAAATGGTCAACTCGACATGGACACGACCATTGGTCCTCTCTCGAGCCTCGAAGTGAGTTTGAAGCCGACTCACCAGCCTGCTTATCCGGGACACACCGCCGTAGCTGAACCACAGTGTGCCACGAGCCTGCATTAGTGACTTGGCAAGGGGACGAGCTGCTCGAAGCATGCTCGGGGGAAGGAGGGGGAGTCTTCCAAGGTCGAGGGCATGCCTCGAGGGGGGAATGAGGGGGAAGCTTCAAGCTCGAGTGCACCTCTCCCTGGGAGCATCTTCTAGAACGAGACCGAGAGTACTCCACAGGGGTGTCTGATGGGGAACTGATCGAGGGCGAGTGCGTGCGCTGAGAGGGTTCCTCGGGGAACTCGCGAGCTGATGAGGCATCCTTCGAAACTAGATGAGGGGGTGAGCGGCCTACCCCCTCCTTGATAACCTCCTTTGTAACACAAACAATGACCTCGACAGGCCACAGGCGGCCCAACTCGAACAGGGGGTACCTGGATGCAAGCCTCCTCAAAACCTCGAGCTCGACTTGTGGTGGGAGGCCTCGAAGGAATAGCTGGCCTCAATGGCTCAACTCCAAGACATTCCAACTCACCAGGGCCAAGAACAAGACCTGGAAACGATGAAGGTAGTCCCCTAGAGCTGCAACTGAGCTTAGCTCGCTGCGACGAGTCCCCTCGAGGAAGGTATAGAACTCCTCAAAGTACTCGAGGACATCTTTGACTGGCTCAATCTCAGGGTACTGGAGAGTCACGAGTGCCTGGAAGTTCTCCCATCGCTCAAAGATTGGCATGCTGGCCACAAGATAGCTCCAGAGCCTTCCAGTGTGGGGTGGTGCTCCATCGATTGCAAACTGGATGAGCGACGAGGTATCTGTTGTGCCCTGGGCCTTACCATACTCCACTACGTCCTCGAGGTAACGCAGCAAGTCCTCGGCCTGCCCCAAGAACTCTGGGGGGGACTCGAGTGGGGCTCGAGACAGTCTGGATGCTTCTTCCATCATGAGTAGTATATATGAAGCTCAAAAGAATATATATCACATTGCAACTGATAATTGACAGTGATATCGAGGGTAAACGCGAGGCTCAAATGTCAACAGTTGGTCTCGAAGGGTAAAACAAAGAGGTGGGGTCACCTCGATGCGACCTCGAACGTCTATGGGGAAGTGAGGGTGTGGCAACGAACCACAAAGAGGGGAGGAGGATGCAGAAACCTTGTATGATACGTCTCAAGGTGGCTTCGACCACCCAAACTGAAGCTAGTCGCCGTTGCGACTCAAACACTTAACTCTCAAATTTGCAGCCTCGCTCGACTGCAATATGCGCAAGAAAAATGATGATATAATGTCTGGTTACGTCTATGAACGAAGCGGGTGCGTCTAACGAAGCGTCTGTGTCACAAGTGTGTCTCGAAGGGCTCGGGTTTGTCTGGGAGTCTTGAAGCATCTGGGGTCTCGAAGGGGCTGATGGCATCTCGAAGGGGTCGTCTACTGACTCTATGATGGTGGGGGAGGGTTTCCTACAACTCAAAACGGCTCAAAATGCGACCAGGAGGTGCCAGGGAGCTAAGCTATGGCAGGGGAGGAGGACGGCAGTGCGCTGGGGAAGAACCGCTCGATGGAATTCTCCGAAACTTCAGAAGATGGTAGAGGCGTGCGAGGAGAAGTGGGCGAACGAGAAACCGGAGAAAACGGCGCACCCAGTCCCAAGTTATTCCAATTTTCGTCCTACAGAGCCTTTCTCCACAAAAATGAGAATATCTCCGGAAGTACTGAAGCGGACGCGACGAAAAAGGCACCGTTCGACAGGTCTCATCGAGTAGAATCAGAATCCTGAAAAGCGAGAGGTGTGGCGCGTCCAGTCACGAGAAAACGCGTGCACGAGCTCAGAGGTAGGGGAGAAGTGGGGTCACCAAGCAAAACAGCCCCCTCGCGGTGGGCTCCAGATGTAAAGATTGATTTGAAAGGACCTTGGGATATAGGCCAAAGTCTCCTAGTGGGGGAAGAGTGGTGAATTCGTCCCAGGAGGCTGGTGTTGCCTGGTGGAGGGGCAAAGAGTACAGGGAAAAGACCAAAAATGCGCCCAGAAACCCAAATAAAAGCTGTGATAACGTCTAGGGACTGTCTGGGGATGGGGAAGTAATATTCCGTGTCTTCTTTTGTCTTATTTCCGGCTTCTCGTCTGGGATAACTCATCTGTTGTTATTCTAAGTATGTACAGTACACTCGAAGTACTCGCGCGGGCTTACATAAGCCACAACACGCGCAAACACTAAGTAAAAAGACAAGAAAAGATAAAAGAAAACAAATCAGTAAGTAAAAACAATGAAATAAATGAAATATCCTGGTAGGGAGGATACTTTCCCTACAACGGGCGACAAATGTCTGCCAACTGCTATCAGCAAAGGTATGAGAGAAACTACTCGTCGAAAATGGGCGACATACGTCTGCCAACGAATATTGACGAGTAGAGGGGTGCCCGACAAAAGTGCCAGCACGCAATGACGCATCCAAGCGCTCTGTTGGCCAACACCACTATGTCCAAATTTAGTCAGTAAGAATTTGTTCTTGTTTACCACAACAAAAGTTTAATTCGATCATGACAAAGGTTTGATTCGATCACGACCTAATAGCTAAACGCATCGCTGAGCATCGTCTAAATAGGTAACATGGCCAGGACATCAATGAATGCGAAAAAAGCCACATCGGGTGCCACTCCACGCATTAAGCTGGGGCTCAAGCCGACCCATGCGATTGCTGCCAGAACGCCCAGAGCTAATTCCAGCCAAGCAACCAGAGGCACGTCCCGTAGAACAACCAGGCGCACATCTGTGGAGTCGATTTCACCGTTAAGTTCCCTGACAACAGCCCCCCCTTCTCCCGTTGTAGGGAAAGTATCCTCCCTACCAGGATATTTCATTTATTTCATTGTTTTTACTTACTGATTTGTTTTCTTTTATCTTTTTCTTGTCTTTTTACTTAGTGTTTGCACGCGTTGTGGCTTATGAAGCCCGCACGAGTACTTTGAGTGTACTGTACATACTTAGAAGAATAACAGACGAGCTACCCCAGACGAGAAGCTGGAAATAAGACGAAGGAAGACTCAGAATAATAGTTCTTCATTCCCAGACAGTCCCTAGACGTTATCACAGCTTTTACTTGGATTTCTGGGCGCATTTTTGGTCTTTTCCCTATACTCTTTGACCCTCCACCAGGCAACTCCAGCCTCCTGGGATGAATTCCCACTCTCTTCCTATCAGGAGACCTCTACTAAACCCTAGGGTCCCCATCTCTCATCTCTACATCTGGAGCCCACTGCAAGGGGGCTGTTTTGCTTGGTGACCCCACTTCTCCCCTACCTCTGAGCTCGTGCACGCATTTTCTCGTGACTGGACGCGCCAAACCTCTCGCTTTTCAGGATTCTGATTCTACTCGACGAGACCTTTCGAACGGTGCCTTTTTTGTCACGTCCGCTGTAAAGATTGATTTGAAAGGACCTTGGGATATAGGCCAAAGTCTCCTAGTGGGGGGAAGAGTGGTGAATTCATCCCAGGAGGCTGGTGTTGCCTGGTGGAGGGTCAAAGAGTACAGGGAAAAGACCTAAAACGCGCCCAGAAACCCAAATAAAAGCTGTGATAACGTCTAGGGACTGTCTGGGGATGGAGAAGTAATATTCCGAGTCTTATTTCGTCTTATTTCAGGCTTCTCGTCTGGGGTAACTCGTCTGTTATTATTCTAAGTATGTACAGTATGCTCGAAGTACTCACGCGGGCTTACATAAGCCACAACGCGTGCAAACACTAAGTAAAAAAAACAAGAAAAGATAAAAGAAAACAAATCAGTAAGTAAAAACAACGAAATAAATGAAATATCCTGGTAGGGAGGATACTTTCCCTACACCGCTTCATTACTTCCAGAGATATTCTTATTTTTGTGGAGAAAGGCTCTGTAGGACGAAAACTGGAATAACTCAGGACTGGGTGCGCCGTTTTTCGTATTTCTTCGTTCGCCCACTTCTCCTCGCCTGCCTCTACCATCTCCCGAAGTTCCATAGAATTCCGTCGAGCGGTTCTTCCCCAACACACTGCCGTCCTCCTCCCCTGCCATAGCTTAGCTCCCTGGCACCTCCTGGTCGCGTTTTGAGCCGTTTTGAGTTGTAGGAAACCCTTCCCCATCATCTTAGAGTCAGTTAACCACCCCTTCGAGACGCCATCAGCCCCTTCGAGACCCCAGACGCTTCGAGACTCCCAGACAAACCCGAGCCCTTCAAGACACACTCGTGACACAGACGCTTCGTTAGATGCACCCGCTTCGTTCATAGACGTAACCAGACATTATATCATCATTTTTCTTGTGCATATTGCAGTCGAGCGAGGCTGCAAATTTGAGAGTTAAGTGTTCGAGTCGCAACGGCGACTAGCTTCAGTTTGGGTGGTCGAAACCACCTTGAGACGTATCATACAAGGTTTCTGCATCCTCCTCCCCTCTTTGTGGTTCATTGCCACACCCTCACTTCCCCATAGATGTTCGAGGTCGCATCGAGGCGACCCCACCTCTTTGTTTTACCCTTCGAGACCAACTGTTGACATTTGAGCCTCGCGTTTACCCTCGATATCACTGTCAATTATCAGTTGCAATGTGATATATATTCTTTTGAGCTTCATATATACTACTCATGATGGAAGAAGCATCCAGACTGTCTCGAGCCCCACTCGAGTCCCCCCCAGAGTTCTTGGGGCAGGCCGAGGACTTGCTGCATTACCTCGAGGACGTAGTGGAGTATGGTAAGGCCCAGGGCACAACAGATACCTCATCGCTCGTCCAGTTTGCAATCGATGGAGCACCACCCCACACTGGAAGGCTCTGGAGCTATCTTGTGGCCAGCGCGCCAATCTTCGAGCGATGGGAGAACTTCCAGGCGCTCGTGACTCTCCAGTACCCTGAGATTGAGCCAGTCAAAGATGTCCTCGAGTACTTCGAGGAGTTCTATACCTTCCTCGAGGGGACTCGTCGCAGCGAGCTAAGCTCAGTTGCAGCTCTAGGGGACTACCTTCATCGTTTCCAGGTCTTGTTCTTGGCCCTGGTGAGTTGGAATGTCTTGGAGTTGAGCCATTGAGGCCAGCTATTCCTTCGAGGCCTCCCACCACAAGTCGAGCTCGAGGTTTTGAGGAGGCTTGCATCCAGGTACCCCCTGTTCGAGTTGGGCTGCCTATGGCCTGTTGAGGTCATTGTTTGTGTTACAAAGGAGGTTATCAAGGAGGGGGTAGGCTGCTCACTCCCTCATCTAGTTTTGAAGGATGCCTCATCAGCTCACAAGTTCCCCGAGGAACCCTCTCAGCACGCACACTCGCCCTTGATCAGTTCCCCATCAGACACCCCTGTGGAGTACTCTCGGTCTCGTTCTAGAAGATGCTCCCAGGGTGAGGCGCACTCGAGCTCGAAGCTTCCCCCTCGTTCCCCCCTCGAGGCATGCCCTCGACCTTTGAAGACTCCCCCTCCTTCCCCTGAGCATGCTTTGAGCAGCTCGTCCCCTCGCCGAGTCACTAATGCAGGCTCGTGGCACACTGTGGTTCAGCCACAGCGGTGTGTCCCAGATAAGCAGGCGGGTGAGTCGGCTTTGAACTCGCTTCGAGGCTTGAGAGAGGACCAATGGTCATGTCCACGTCGAGTTGACCATTTGGAGAGTACAAAGGTTTTCCCCCCTCATTCCCAGTTCATGTCTACTAGGGCTCGTGACCTCGGTTTTGCCTCGACTCGCTCTTGTCAACCTTGTGAGTCCTCGAACACCCCCTCGAACAGCTCATCCCGTCTCGTGCCTCCCTCGAGGCACTCTCCTCGTCCTGTCCCCTGTTGTGGGTCATGTCCAGGGAGGTCTTGCTTGCTTCGAGGGACCCCAGCCTCGCTGTTGAACCCTGCCCCTGCGAGTTTCGAGTCCCTTTCGAGAGTGTCGGGTCGCTTGCTTCCCCTTCGAGAGGCTATGGCTTCGAGCAGGTATCCCTCTGCCTATCGAGAGGTCCCGAGGCGCCAAGTTTGGCCTCGAAGATTTGGTTTTTGTTTCTTCTGTGGTCGCGAAGGGCACATTCGAGCACGGTGCAAGGTCTGTGCTTCGTATCTGGCTGCAAGAAGGTGTAGGATAGTTGGAGGTCGAGTCACGCTACCCACAGGTGAGGAGATCCCTCGTGAGGCGCTCGGGCACACATTACAGGCTCGTTTGGACTTCTGGGCCCTCGCTTGTGGCCCAGGAGGGTTGGCTTCTCAGTTACCTTTCCCCCCTTTGAGTACAGGATCAGTCCCACCTCTCGCCACCTCTCGAGTTCGACCTGAGATGACTCCGAGGCATCCTTTGAGGTCGCGAGCTACCCAGTCCCCTTCGAGGGTCGAGTGGTCCCCTCTGAGCTACCCTCGAGCTCCCCCCGAGCTTCGTTCCCCCTTCGAATCACCCTCGAGTCGCTTTAACTGCATTCCCCCTTCAGCTGAGTAGTAGTTTTGTTTCTTTTATGTGGTTTGTTTTGTTTCGAGCTCGCATTTTCACATTTCTAGCTAGAGTTTTGTTTCGGGGATGATACCCTTACCTCAGATTATGATACAGCTCGGTAGGTGATGACTGGGGACAGTCATTATTTAAAGCCACCCTCAGATGTAGGGAAAGTATCCTCCCTACCAGGATATTTCATTTATTTCATTGTTTTTACTTACTGATTTGTTTTCTTTTATCTTTTTCTTGTCTTTTTACTTAGTGTTTGCACGCATTGTGGCTTATGTAAGCCCACGCGAGTACTTCGAGTGTACTGTACATACTTAGAAGAATAACAGACGAGCTACCCCAGACAAGAAGCCAGAAATAAGACGAAGGAAGACTCAGAATAATAGTTCTTCATTCCCAGACAGTCCCTAGACATTATCACAGCTTTTACTTGGATTTCTGGGCGCATTTTTGGTCTTTTCCCTATACTCTTTGACCCTCCACCAGGCAACTCCAGCCTCCTGGGACGAATTCCCACTCTCTTCCTATCAGGAGACCTCTACTAAACCCTAGGGTCCCCATCTCTCATCTCTACACCGTGCACGACAGTGTACTATTGCCCCAACGGATGGTTCAATGGCCAACTAACCATGTAAGTTCTTCATGTCTTGCATTGCCACAGAATACTGACACCATTAGTATTGTTACCTCTGCCATGATGGCAGTAAGGTTTTGTTCTGCTGTGACTTCTGCCCACGAGTGGTGTGCCAACGCTGTCTTGGTTTGGCAGAGGTCAACCCAGACCTCCTCGCTGCAGATGTCACCTTCAAGTGTCCCAGCTGCCATGAGCTAGGAGAGCGCAATGCCCAGTGCAAGCTATCACCTTACCATGTAAGTCAACATCTACGAATAACCCAATTGAGTCTAAAATTGATCCAAGGCATTCATGTGAAACGTCGATGGGAGATCCACCCAGGTACTTGAAGGTCCCATTATTATTTGAGGCATCTGTGAAAGGGTCTCCAAGACTCAAGTATGTGCCGAATCAACTCTTATCCTTCACCTCGTTTGTGTGGGCATGGACCACAGCAGATCGCTCCCAAAGCTGCTCCACACCTCCCTCGAGGATTACCACACAGAAGACTCGTTGGTGTATGAAGAAGTATTTTTTGATTTTGGGACAGATAAAAAGCTTCGCCAGTGGAATCAGCAGGCAAGTGTCCTGGGCGCAAGGCTCACTGCGTGGAACTTTGGGCGAAAAATCATCTTCATTACAGTCCACAGCGAGATAAACTGCGGTGACTTGTTTGCAGGGAAGGACAAAGCTGGCGGTGATGTTGCCATGGAGGTGGAAGATGTATGTTCTAGCACCATCTACAATGTTTCATTTCAAATCTTTTTTTCAGTTCATGAAGTGTATCTTTACCCCACCTCTTGATAAGGTAGTGTATGCATCTACCTTATTCATGCTTACGTGCGGTCACCTGGTCGCATTCAACGAATCGTATACAACAATGAAACAAGCAATTATTCGGTAAGTTATCCTCCACTAATATTCAAAGAAGTCTACTGATATCTGTCAGTCTCCGACCCAAATACACGATCATGTTCACCGCCCCCGACTTCATCAGCACCATTGCCAAAACGTTTGTCATGACATACTCGATTCAAGTCCTCATTCAAGGACATGACCTCTTCGCCGTTTTCCAAGACCTCTTGAATGTTTCTACCGACTTGTGGATGCACACTGACATGCTTATATTCTATATAAGAGGTTTACTGGCTCCGAGGGCCCCATTTGGTTCGAGATCCTGTGCACCTAATGCCGCTGAACCCCCTTCAATCAGTGGGTACAGATATTCATGGTACCACAGTCATTGGCACCCATGGGGCAAGGCTTTGCCTATGGGATGCTCAACGTGCGGCGCCATTCATCCGTGGTCCCAATCGAAACATGCAGAAGGTTTGCGTGCGAAGTCCCAAAAGGCCAAGGCGATGACTGGGTTTCAGTGCGAGGAGGAAGGTATGCATCCAAAGGCCTGGGTGTCTACTTGTTTGGGATGCTTGTCGGTAGTGTGTTCGGAGCCTCTGCATGATGAATATGAGATGCAAGGTGACAAGTTCTCTGGTTGGATCAAATATACCATCTGGGCGGCAGAAATTATTTGATGTCTTATTCGTGATTCGTATACCCTGTGTCTAAGGCGCTGAATATCATGACTCCGTCTGTAGGAGTTTGTTCCCCTGTTCTATTTTCCCGTGTACTAGGCTGATATCTTCGGTTCAAGACAGACCGAAAAAATCAGTTCTATAATTGACATAAGGTGAGGAGCCAAAAACAATTTACTATTCATCTTCAACAAGACCGGGTTAGACTGAGATTATGAGATGATAGGAGTTAGAGGTGAGCAGAATGATCTAGATCAGGAGCTAGAAGTAGGGCTAATGCGATGGCGCATCAATGCCCACATATGTAAATATTGCAGGCTGCTCTCAACCAACTGCATTGCCAAGAAGTTGGGGGCTAAAGTGAACAAGGAAGACGTTCCCAATGGTGGACAATAACCACACCTCAGACAATCTTTGGAAAGAATTCACTGAGTGGTTGGACATGCTAGATGAGACATCACAACAATTCATGCCACCCATGGTAGCAATCACTCCAATTGCCCGTTGCTCATGCTGATGTTCTTACCAGGTTCTCTCTGCAGCCTCTGTTTTCTGGGAGATTGAAATGTTTCACCCAATAGAGCCAAGTACGATCCCCCGGAACATGCTCGTCTGTGAGAGCATACATCTGTTTCCTCAAGTATGCTACATAGTGTGAAATATCTAATCGCATTTTACAACACTAATTCACAAACTGGCCCTAGGACCCTCGTGGTTTCCACTATTGGATTTCACGTGCATTGGTTAGTGAGAGGAGAGGGCTACAGTCACATCTCCTAGTGAGCCTGCCAGTCGTGATGGAAACATGGCACCCTCTCTGCGATGCAGAGAGGCCACCACCGAGTTGGCTTCAGCATACCCCTGGCCACCTTACTACCACTTTTGTTTGCATCTGTCGACTCATTCCCCTCTTCACAGCTCTTGCGTTCTGTGAATCAGACAACTATGCTAAAGTAAGTTTGACCATATGATATACTCTGTTAGTTGACCCACACTATGTTACAGCGTGCTGCAATCCTCCGGTGGACAGCAGCCTTTGAGGTCAGTACTCCTGAATTAGAATGGTGGCTACCCTAATCCATACTATGTTACATAGCCCCAGCTCTTTTACAGGGGTTTAGCCATTATCCATCAAGCTTACTATACTGATGATGAGGGGATTTTCGTGGTATACTAGATGTGTAATATCTTAGACACTGCCCGGCCATAGTGTAGTCCCTACTGCAAATTGGACATGTACCGCACCATCCATGCATTGCATGCGTGCTCTCCACCCTCAGGGCCTCACCGCCTACTCTCAAGCATGTTCCAAGTCCATCCGACTGTGGACGTGAGCCTCGGGATGATAAGAGAATGGATGCATGACACGGTATTTATTCTTATGATACTAGTGTCGAGGATGACAGGGGTGAAACAGCTACATTTGAGGTTGGCGTACTATACATAGCGTTGCCTCATCCATGTGTGTGGCCAACCAGTGCAGCCGGACCGACCCATATCCTGATGCCGAGAAAGTAATAGTACACCTGTATGTCTGGTGGTCATTCAGCATACAGGCAGGTGAGAAATCCTTATGGTATAAATGGATGATATGTTGAACCGTCTGGACGGCAGATTAGGTTAGTATGGACACATGATCTGTCTCAAAACTGTATGTCGAGAAATTTCCGAAGGTTTGAGAGGATTTCACGCAGTTTAGATCTTGGTACAGAAAGGTGCGTGAATATATCTGACCGTCTGTTTTGGTATGGGAATATGATTAGCTGCATTCAGATTACAGGGAGACAATCGTCCCTGATCTAATTATTGTATTGACATGGACAGAATCCTGTTTCTGCAGTGACTGTATATCAGCATCCTGGGCACTGAGGTCATGGGTGTGTCTTTTCAGTACTGGTACCATCTGACAATGATCCTAGGTCTTAAACTACATAATTGATTTTCGGTGTCAGTCGAGGAAGTCACTGCCATCTCGTTGGAATGCAGTCACTGGCAACAACATGTCGACTCTGTTGGGAGCGTGGATCCGTCCCCGAGGTTGGTGTCTGCGCCATAACTGTGGGTCATAGTCAAAGCTCTTGACAAAATGCACTGCGCCGTTTGTACCTCTAACAACTGCAGCATATGCACAACCTAACAATCTATATTGACTGCCTTTCCCTCACTCCCTACTCTGGCTCTGATGAGCCTTTCTAGTATAATCCATCGCCACATCAATTTTCATGTATTGGTAATGCCACAACCCCTAGATCCCACTGACACTCCACTAAAGCAATTGGTTTGTGCAGGGTGTGCATGTCATGTACTCAAGTATTGGTTGTTGATCAGCAGCATTGGTAGGACCAGCTTCACTTACCCTTCCTCTCTCACAGCTCAGTAGTGTCCTCTCAACGACCAATTCCGTCAAAGGGTGGTCACGCTTTGACTCTGCAACACTTCACGACCATCATTGTTCGTGGGGACCCTCACCTGCCAACAACGAAGTGTCCACTCCATTCGTTCTCATACAGACATGTCTCCCCTGTCCGAATTACCCGAGGTTTGGAGAACTTTCCATTTGGTGCGTCTCCCTGGCTATATGATTTAACTCAATGCCCGGTTCAGTTTTGCTTGGTGCCTGTGATTGCATCGAGAGGGACACGGAGGCCTGCCGCAAGTTCATTGATCCAACTGTCAATGACGCTCTGGAAAGTCCACTTGCTCCTCAACAGATGGACGCCCCAAAACACGGCTGCGAGGAGTCTCTCAGCGTAGCTGGGAGTGCTAGAAGACCAACCATTCTCAATTATCTATGGAGAAGTCTGGCTGACAAACGAGAAGGTCAGTCGACACCGAGGCTGCTAACAGGGTTTTGTATAGATAGTTGAGTTAAACTTTTATGTTTAATATTGGCTTGCTCAGGTCATGTACCTCGACGTGACTCAAATGCAGAGCCAGTGTATAGCTCAATCGAACCGCAGGTGGGTGGGTCTTTCAGTGACTGTCTGTAGATGTGCAATGCCATCTATATCGATTGTGATAATACTGAACGTAGGTACTAGAAAATGGCACTACCAAAACGGAAGCTGAGTGCTTGTGTTATTGTTAGGTCGCGACATGGCAAACAGCTACAGAACGCTGTCAATCAAGGTGTAGAACACTTAAGCACAGGCATCTTGATTGTTTATAGTGTGGACGTAATTTAAGTTAGTACTGCAACATGGTGGATAAGAATGTAGAGGAAATGTTGGAAATGATTTATGTCATGCTCTCTGATGCCAGTAACCTCATATCCCCTTAGAATGGTGGCCATCTGCGCCAATACCCAGACACCACAATCATGGCTGTTGGTTTGGCTTGGTTCAAGCTGGGATGCTAATTAGAGGTTATACCACCACTTTGTCAAGACTTACCGACACAGGGTAGGCTGTCCAGTCGCCCTGATCTTGACAAGCAGTTCCCAACCTCCGAGTCGCCATGCTGGAAAGACGACAAATGAGCCGCATGATATCCTTCGAACCAGTTAGAATAGAATTGACTTGCGAAAGACAACCGACCTTAATGTCATTCCTCCAAGGTTTCTGTTGGGCAAGGCTATCAAACAGGAAGAGCTGCCGAGAATGAAACTTAATAGTGCAAAGAACCCAGTGCCCCATGGGCAATGAACGATGGATCGGAAGGATCCAGATGGGCTTTTCCCAGAATTGCATGCACGAGAGGTTGCGCCAGAGTACGTCGTCTTCGGCATTAAAGCAAATGCAGGGAAGGTCGTGGGTTGAAAGAATAGTGCAGGAAGCTGTGGTGGGATGGAATGCTGAGTACAACAAAGTAGCACAGCCGTTGATGCAGGTGTCGTTGAGTCGAGCGGTAGGCGACATTAGTATGCTGATATCATTCAGAAGGAAGGTTTGTCGTGGGAAGCCAGCGGGTGTCCATATTATAGGTGTCATAATGGCTGGGAGATTGATGTCCTGTGCCAAGTCAATAGTACAATCAATATTCAGCTCCTGTAAACACATCAGAGAGGATTAATAGTAGAAATGCACCATACACTGGGAATCTCCCATTTGAATGATACTTGTGACAAAGTTTCAGCTTCGAGCTCGAGGTCATCCTGGTCATCAAGACGGCCAACTCCAAGGACATCCGAGAGAGCGATTTGTTCTGGTTCAAGGGACAGGTCCGGCAGGTCAGGCCCTAGCAAATCAGTAACTCCCCACATATCCTCATCCTCAGCGCTGTTGGTGTGATCATCGACAACCACTGGCGAAAGCCAAGAGAGAGGGGGGAGTGAGGCTCCTGTAATAGCATTTGTGAGTTGGATGGAAACTTGTGCTTGGTGAGAATAACGAGAGGGCGAGCATAGAACTGTTGGCCATCGCTCCTGCAGCTCAAGTATGGCTTCAAGGCGCTGTCTTAAAATTAAATGATAGTTGCCATCTGCAATGTAATTGATTCATGAAAAGGACTTCTAATTAGTAGTGGAACTCACTTTCGGACTGTCGTAAGGCCACTTGAATGGCAGAAAGTTCATGTCCGAACCAGCGGCACATATTGTCTGCTTCTAAACCGAGACAACGTTGTTCTTCCAGACAACGTTCTCGCTTGAGAAGTGCTCGGATGCCATCTCGCACGTCAGCATCTTCTAACCAACAGGGAGTCTCCCCTGGAGAGGGAGCAATCCAGACATCTTCCATGAGGCTCACATCATTTCATAAGTCAACAAGTTTGGTAGGAAGTGAGGAAGGGAGAGGAATTGCCCAAGAGCAGTCATATAGTTGAGAGAGCTGCTCACAGTAAGCGTTGTACTTGTGGATGGCAGCCATGAGCGTGGGTTGGCATTTTGCAATGGCCTTGCGCATTTGCTGATGAAGCTTTGTACCTAATTAATTATACCTTAGACTCTAGCGGATAAAGAACTCGTTACCAAGGACACACCTAATGGTTTGTCTTTACTGCCAACTGCCCAGTCCAGTTTATCCCACTCAAAAAAACTACCGATTGCCCGCTTGCGTATGTTTATTTTCAAGTCTCGAGCCATGAGCAGCGTACACACAAAGTCGAGGCTGACGTTCGTGAGTTCTGGGAATTGCTCGTGAACGTTGAGGGAGGAATAAAGAGCCTCCGCCTTGGTAATGAGCCTTGCGTGACTGCGCTCCATGCTTGCAAGAGCATCGAGGATCCCAGGACTTACATTTCCCCATTCTATGGTTGCCCGGGCTACTTGGATGACTTTGGTGGTGGTGTCTAACTCAGCTTGCAATGACAGCACAGTGTCAAGCTCTTTCTTGAGCTTCATGGGGGCATCTAATCACATCAGTTAGGAATGGGAAGAGTTTGGATGGTAGGAACAGATACATACGTGCTCTGATTGACAGCTGCGCCACTCATTGATTGGCCCATTGTTCCTGGAGTTCCGCGATACTCACACCACCGTTGTCAAGGACTTCTTGCGTGGTGGAACCTTGTTCGCGCACTCCCTTCTTGAGATGGCGCCTAGCCCAATCCCTGAGATCAGTCTGCAATCCATAACCAATTGCCACTGCATGTTGATCAAGGAGCCAGATGCGGCGTTGACGCTAGGAAACAATGAGCTAACAATACAACATGGTTATGATATGAACCCACAGATGATACACGTTCAATGCCAATAAGTTTGATGAAGCGGGACCACAAGCGCTCTGTACCTTCACCATCAGATAACCCTAAGCCTGTAATGAGGCGTGGGTTGTAAACGAGTTGACAGGCCCATTCATGACCATATGCGTGCATCACTGTAGTTGCAAAACGAAGGTGGGACATGATGGCTTGGTCAAAGATGTCAAACTGTGAATGCCAGCGTTCAGCAGGCGAATAGGGTAGTCATCCAACATACCCGGCAGAGTGAGCGAGCTAAGACACAACCCACATCATACAGTACCACTATGTTAGCCTGGGGTGGAAGAAGAGAAAAAAGGTGGTCAATGAGAGTGACACTGTACTTTTGCTGCTCGCCTGGTGTATCTATGTTTGCAAAGAAGAGTGGAATGTCATGTCGACATATGAGCGCCATTAATCCAGTGTCGTCAAAACCATCCGTAGATGCCTTTTGCTTTTGGCTGTCTGTGGCTTCGTATGATGCTTCACACTGGTTGATGGCCTCATCAGGTACAATGGATTTGGTCCTCTTCGATGGATGTCGGCGGGCCTGAGCAATGTGGTGTCCAATAGTATCTACCTGTGCCTTGGGAAGAAAGTAAGAGGGCTCGTAGAATGATGGAGAATCACCCGCCGAGCGTCGATGACAGTGATGAAAGTTGCCATCCATTGCAACATGGATATCACTGCCTTTATCCAGTGATGTCCCAAACAAGACACCGCCGAAGCAGGCCAGACACCGTTGGATGAGGATATCAGCACAGGTGTGGGAGAGAGGCTCCTGCTCGGCGGCCGGCAGCAGGGACAATGATGGAGGATGATGGGAATGAGATACAACAGCAGGAGGCTTGACAAGACGTCGACAGCGCTGGAGGATGCTGTCCACTTGCTTCTCCACTTCAACTTGCAGGGTAGCATACCATTGCACGGCCTGACTGAGACCACGCCAGAATGGGTCTTTCACAGTTGTCCCCTAGTACCAGTTAACATATGGTGGCGCTAATAGAGAGGAGCATAGTTTCACCTACTTTTTGATTTGTCACGCGGAAACCTTGCCTGCTGTAGTATGTGCTGAGAGTGGCAGCGAGTGCATTGATTGCATCACACGACTGCTCGAAAAGCACACGATAGAAAGATAGAAGCTCCACTGACACGGCCATCCGGGGCTGGGATGGTGCAGTGGGAAATAGTCCATGGGAAATGAGGGTTTGAGGAAGTGTGGAACAGTCGCAGCTGGTAATGCTAATAGACAAAAAGCCTGATACACCCCACTGTTGAGCAAGAGAAGAGCATGAAGCCACAGAAACTCACGGTCAAAAAACAAACACAGTAGATTAGTGACCTTCTGTTCTCGGCATTGCGCAGTACATGATGAGAGAGGTGAATGGAGTAAAGGCAAAGGTTTGCCCAGCATCGCTGTCGTGTACTTGATGAAAGGCTCTATAATAGTCCGGATGACAGCATGCCAGCTCTCACACAAAGAGATAGACTTCTTAGTAGGACGCGCGATAGAAGTGTATTCGACAGTCACGTCGGCAGGGGACGCCTCCTCGCTGTCAACCGTGATTTCCTCTGGTTCTATCAGTTCTGGCGGCTCCATGGGATGGTGGATAGGAGATGTCGCATCACTGTGGACATATAACCCAGATTCAGAAGGTGGAGGAGCAAGTAGACTGGCCAGTTCGTCGAGGAGCTTCTGGCATTTGAAGGCATGCACAGGAACTGAAACAGTCGCCAAGGTTTTCTTCTTATTCCTTGCCTTTCGAGGGCTGGAGAAGTGTCTTCCCATTCCTTTGGTCGTAATAGGCTGAGACGATCAGGAAACATGACTCGCAGACATGGTAAACTGTTGGTGAGTGCAAAGATTAAAAGGCATTCGTGATAGATCATACCAGTGAGAGCCGAACAGCCGTCATATTTGTGGGAGCCGAACAGCCCTCTGAAGAGGCTCCTGGAGGTCAAACAGACCTCCGAAGAGAATCTGCAGAGGGTTGGTGTGTGCATATGGAACATTTGAGAGGAGGATATGCTGGAGGGAAGCCAACGAAATGAATAATCAGGACCAGCCGGGTAGTTCTGGTGCGGATGGTTGGTCTCTTAGATACATTTCTCATAACATAATAACCCCATCTAAATGACCACTATTGATACCAAGAACTGCTGCCTTAGGTGCAAGTACATGGAGGACAGTAGGACGGCCAGCTAACCTATGGCTGTACACCCTCATAATTCTGTAGAAACTAAGACCAATACTTTGTCCATACTCACCGATTTGACTTGGAGTGGACATGTTCAAATGCATCCTGCAAAGTCGGAGTTTTTCGCTTTCTTATCTGTTGAGATCTACGCATTTTTCTGCCCAAGTGGCACCATCCAGTCCACCCTTTGCGGTTGCTTCGTGACGTTATCAAGAAGATTAAGACTGACCCCACGACCAGTCCCCGGGAAGCATGCTCTTGTGACAGTCATCGCAGTAAATAACTGTAACGAATCGCGGCTCGTAATGCCTCGGAATATACCTCTTCACTTCACCTCGGAATTCTCTTAGTTTACACTCCTGTCAATGTTTCTTTCTTTCTCTTTGTTTTCTCTTTTTAGTTACTCGTTTGTCTCCCGCTGCACTCTGAACATATATAAACCCTTAGCACTCAATGTATTTTCCTCAGTTGATCTCGAACAGAGAGACCTTGGATAGTTCTATCGTGAGCCTTCTAAGCCCCAACTCTACCGAGAACCGACTACCGTGTGGCCGAAAACTTCCCTTTCCGTCACATATTTTGAACTGCCTTTAACCTCTCTACTTACTCTCTAAACCGATCCTGATGTTGATGTTGCCCACTCGTTACTGGCTTGATCACCCGGTGCGTAGTCGCTTCGCCAAACTCATTACTGATGTCTTCTTCCCCGTTTAACCCCAAAGCTATTAACGAAGAGATATGGCGCCGGTTCTGGTCCTTCGAGCCAGAACAAGGTGGCCCTATCAGATTCGGAGGGATTACTGGTGTAGACCATGAAATAGAAGTACCTACCGAATCCATTAACCCCTCAGCTCACGAACCCTTGGGTTTCGTTGGGACAAGGGACAGTGTCCCATTAGGCCACACTGACCTTGGAAACCCCAAGGAAAGCATGAACAATGTGCTGAGAGATGCCATCGAGCAGCCAGTCCACGAGCTCAGGAGCACGCCACGCAGCTGTGCCCCAGACCCCCCAGTATTGACTGGAGAGGACGTTGATGTGCACACAGGAACAGGCGAGGGCTTCGAGAAGCCACGCCCACCCGTGAGAAGTACTGTATCAATAATAAGAACGTCAGTACTACTAGACCAGAATTGCTGGCCTGCATGGATGCACGATGAACCTGAAATAGATCCGAAGTCTGAGGATGGAAATAAATTTAGCCCTAAGCTGTTATGGTCAGACCTTGTACAGAACGAGGAAGAGTTACGGAACTCTGTCCCACAGTGGTATGGAATACCTAGTGCAAATATCCCCAAGAAAGATAAGAAACTAAGTAAACCAGCTTCAGAAAGAAGCACGCTGAGACTTACCAAAGATGCAAAGGAAAAGTGGAAGGCCCCCACTCCTATTGAAGTCGCGAAAGAATTACCTATCGACGAAAAGGTTCCAGAAATAGTGGAACATACCAAACATGTGATTAACAAACTGAAAGATGCTGGCCTGGTCAAGCAGCTCGACAGTGCTGAAGCGGTGATCCGCCAACAACAGGCAATCATCGAGTCCCTAAAACGACAGAGAAAGCACGAGTCTGTAAAGCCAGGACCCTCGGGACTCAACATTGAACAGAAACAGTGCATGCAAAGGGAATTCTCCGCTGATGCTAAGCCAAATCTCGAAGCTGTAAAACAGCCAGAACTGCTGAATCACGAAAAGAGTGTAAAGCTGCACCAACAGAAGAATAAAGAAAACTCGAATAAGGAAACTCACATTGCTTGAGCGTCATCTGTATTCCCGTGCGAAAGCACTGTACTTCATGCGATGCATGGGGACCCCAGTGATAGCAGTAGCTCCTCAGACTCGGATGACACGGAACAGGGACGATGTGGACCTAACGATAACCCACCACATTGATGACCCATTGCACCGAGTGACTCATCAGACTCTGATGACAATGAGTTGTCATCGTCATCTGAAGGCGATCTCTCATTTGGATCAGATTTTCTAGATGAAGAACCTTCGTCTGTACTTACTGATGACTCAAACCACACGAAGGCCTGTAAATGCAAGAAGAAACGCTGCTACCATGCTAAGTTAAACAAATTGAAATATCAGCAGTCCTTCTTGAAAGAAGACCCGCCGTTCACTTACCACGGTGAAATACAAGTTGGCTTATTCAAGAAGTGGTGTCGCAAGCTGTGCGACTGGGTAAAACAAGCCCATCTAGACCAAAAAAAGAGTATTAGAGTCGCAGGAAAGTACCTTGACGGACGTGCTTACCGATTCTATGAACGAAACGTTCTTGACCTCAAAAAGAAGTATAACCTCACGATGTTCTTTGAAGAGCTCTTTGACTACATGTTTCCTGTGGACTTCCAAATGCAACAGCATGATAAATTCGATGCTTGCCGCCAAGAAGGACGCTCTGTACTTGATTTCCTTAGAAAGCTTCAAGAAATAGCGGACACTGTTGGAGATATCAGCGACAAGGACATCGTTCTAGCGTTCTGGAGATGGTGCCAACCATATTTACATGCAGAACTCACCAGAAATGGTTATGATGCCACCACCATCTCAATTATAACACTCGAGTCAGAGTGTGTAAGGTACGAGAAGGCAAAATGCATTATCGATGAGGATCGTAACTGTAGGCCTCAGCAGCCACATGACCGAAATTACACATCTCGTAGGCAAGGTATGGATCAGCTGAGTGCTGCATCTATTAAAACGAATGTACCCTGCAATATTGCTAATAACGTGCATCCCGTGAGTAGTCGCAACCATCCGAAGAATCCTAACTCCCAGCAGACAGCCTCGAGCGACAAAGAATGCAAACGCTGCCTTTGCGCTGAAGGGAAATGTTTCAATTGTGAAAGTATTGATCATATCGAATGGAATTGCCCTAAACGGTGGCAGACTCAGGGAAAACAGAAGGGACCTCACGTGCGTCTAAACAACATTGACCTATCCCCAGCAGAAGTCAGGCTTGCCACTATTGAAGAAGGCACTGACTTAGGACTATTTGCTATTGGCACAACCTGCTCAGAAACAATTGAACTTTGACAAGCAAAGAGGGACCTTGTTAAGATATAGACCCAGGGAACTCCCCCTTCCAGCCCGGTCGTTTCACAATAGAGGACTATGGCGGCCCAGATACGTACCTACTATCTGACCATTACACCCTTGACGACCATATCCTGTGTTATGAGAACCTAATAGACCCCGAATTTGACGTCATGCACTGGCTACATCTGCAGAAAACAGAATGCTATGACGAACTAGTCTTCGACAGGCGAGAGACGCACTGGCATGGCCCTACCCCTGCTATACCTGAGTGCCTAAGAGAGACGTCGCTGACCTGTGCAGCTACGATATCAAGAAACACCGCCAGAGATTATCCCACTGGGACTAACACTATCAAACGAAATGCTGCTCGAATCAAGGGAGTGATGCAACTACTCCCAAAACCAACCGTAGTGGTGGTACGTATAAATGACAAGCCATGCCGAGCATTGCTCGACTCTGGATCATCATCCGACTTCATCTCTACTACACTGGTCGATCAACTACAACTGACCCTGGAAGTACTAGACAGACCGCTGAACCTCCAACTTGCAGTCTCAGGGTCATGCAGCAAGGTCAAAGCTACGACAACCCCTTGGATTACCTATCAAAACATTCACAAGCAGCGAACCTTGGACGTTGCTAACATCGACTCATATGATCTAATCCTAGGTATGCCATTCCTATTCCAGCATCAGATACTGCTCGGATTCAACCCAGCACAGGTGACGGTGCGAAGTGATGTAAAGATTGATGATTAAAGGAGTGCAGGAGGAGCCTAGAATAGACTCCTGTTGGAAGGGGGTCTCAGTTCGACCCAGGAGGCTTGAGTTGCCTGGTAGAGGGGTCAAAGAGTAGAGGAAAAGACCAAAAACGCGCCCTAAAACCCAAGAGAGACTCAAGAAAACCTTTATAGAACATCAAGGGAGGAGAAATAATATTCTGAGCCCTCAGGCTCAGAATTCCATCTATCTCGTCTGTGGTGGTACATCTATTATTATTTCTAAGTATGTACAGGTGCTCGAAGTACTCGCACGGGCTTATGTAAGCCACAACACGTCCAAACACGAAGTAAAAAGATTAAGAAAAGGAAAGAAAACAGACCAGTAAGTAAAAACAATGAAATAAAACAAAATACCTAGTGGAGAGGATATTCTCCCTACAGCGACACAGCTCTACCCATTCGGGGAGTACAAACGATCGCCTTGGAATCCCACGCAGCCAAGATTATGGGAGACAAGAGGGAAAAACTCCAAGAGGAGTTGTGAGCATATGCGAGAGACATATGTAAGGAGGCAATCAAAACCCCACTACCCCCTCTCTGCGATATTAACCATGTTATTCCTCCAATTGATGAAAATAAAGTATATTCATGGCGACCTTCTCATTGTCCAGAACCTCTGACACCCCTTTGGCATGCAAAGCATGATGATTATATTCAAACAAGACGCTGGGAGTTTAGCAGCGGTACTAACACAATCCCTATGCTAATGCTAAAGAAAGCTACGAAGGACGGTACCCTCTGTCTACACACCGTGATCGATACTCGAGAATGAAATGCTAACACTCGAAAGTTAGCCTCGCCGCTACCAGACATGGAGGCCATTCTCCGAAATGTTGTATCACACCCCTACAGGTCATTACTTGATGGAAAAGATGCTTATGAACAAATCCGTGTTAGACCCGAGGACATACTGAAGACTTTATTCACAACACCCGATGGAACAATGATAAGTCATGTCATGCAGATAGGTGACTGCAATGCTGGCACTACTTATCAGTCCCTAATGAATCATATTTTTGCACCTCACATTGGAGTTTTCATGGACGTTTATCTTGATGACATTGTAATCTATTCCGACACCCTGGAAGGTCATGTTGTACACGTGAAACTCGTTATTGACATTCTTTGGAAACACAAATTTTATTTGAGCGAACATAAACTACAATTCTTTGTGGATGAACTATGAATACTTGGCCACATTATCGACCATGATGGAATTCATATGGACCCAGATAAAGTTGATAAAATCATTAGTTGGAAAATGCCGACCAATAAAGACTTACTCACAGGATTCATTGGCGCTGTCAGATACCTCGCACCAGGCTGTGAGGGCGTTCGAATTCCACTTGGTCACCTACATAAACTCGCCGTGCCGAACTCACCATGGCGTTGGTCATTCACGGAACAGTGAGTGTTCAATCTAGTGAAAGAATTAGTTAAGCAACACAGAGAAACCCGGTGTAAGACAATCGATTACTCACTGGGTCACCCACCCATAAATCTCTCCTGCGACGCGTGCCTGTTGGGGGGTAGTGGTGTGATTTGGCAAGGCGAAACCATCGAGAATGGAAATATCATCACATTTTGGTCGGGCAAATTCAACCCGGCACAGCAAAATTATCCCGTGCATGAACAAGAACTGTTAGCAATCATAGAGTCCCTAAAGCACTTTCAACACTTACTGCAAGGAACGAAATTCCACATCTTCACCAACCATAAAGGTCTTGAATGGATACAGACACAGTGAAAATTATTGCCGCGACAAGCTCGCTGGCTGGAAACTTTAGCTGACTTCAACTTTGAAATCACTCACATCCCTGGAAAGATGAATGTCATCGCGGATGCACTGAGTCGAATCTATTCTGACGAACCAAAGGGCACTGTAAGAGCAGCGAGTGAATTTGTCAGTGCCAAGGAGGAGCATGCACCATCAAAACTAATGCTAAATTTAGTAACAGCGCCCCTGTATACAGGCTCTCCAATTTTCCTCGGCATGACAAGGAAACAATCTGGGGCATGTGAAGCATTCCCTAATGCAAAACGAGTGATCCTTAAGTTGCCGGAAGAACCAACACGATCACTGGAGGGTGGGAGTCCAGAGACATTAAACTCACCTGCTGAACATATGGTTCCTGACGACAGTGACAGGACAGCAGAACTGGACACGTCACCTGAAGGAAATGACACATGTCAGAATAACGTCATAGACCACCCGGAACCACCATGTGACCACGAGGAACCGACGTCACTACCTGACTTCATAACAATGGTAGAGCAAGGAATAAATATCTGTGAGGATATACGCCATCAGTATAGTCAGGACACATTCTTCTCGGATGTTGTTAAGCAACCTAAGAATTACAAAAACTTTGAAGTCGACAATGGTCTGATATACCTAAAAGACAAGGGACAGAAAGTACTGTGCATACCGGACATTAGGCTTGGCACCCGCTGCCTGTGTGAGATCCTGATCTCGCACGCTCATTCCATATTAGCACATCTCGGAGCCAGTAAAACAACCAATTATCTATGGGACAATGTCTGGTGGAAGGGAATCAATTCCGACGTCAATAGCTTCTGCAAGTCGTGCACTATCTGCCAAGCGTCGAAGCCAAGTAACCACCCTAGCTACGGACTACTAGAAACCTTAGACATCCCTAGTTACCCCTGGGAAACAATTGGTATAGACTTTGTTGGCCCCTTACCAGAATCTCGGACACTTAACGGCACATTTGACATGATACTAGTCATTATTGATTACCTAACAGTGATGGTGCACCTCGTACCAATGAAACAAACATACCGTGCGAAGGATGTTGCCGAGGTAATGTTTGACAGAGTATACAAGCATCATGACATGCCACGGAATATCATTAGCGACAGAGATTCCTTATTTACAAGCACGTTCTGGAACAAACTCAATGAGTTAACAGGCACTGAACTACGAATGTCATCCAGTTTCCACCCTCAAACAGATGGAATCACAGAATGAGCGAACTGTACTATCATCCAAATGCTACGATCATGTATCTCCCCAAATCAGAAAGACTGGGCTAGTAAGTTACCAGCTATTGAGTTCGCTATGAATTCTGCACGCTCGGAAACAACCGGATTTACCCCATTTATGCTAAACTATGGACGAACCCCAAGATCTATGATATGGGAAACTAACTCAGAATTCCCAGGAGTATGAGTATTCGCTCAGTGGATGAAAAATGCCATATCACAGGCTCACGACTCTATCATAGCTGCTCGCATGAAGCAGACAACTATGGCTAATCATAGACACAGAGACACACCATTTGTCAAAGGTGACTTAGTATATCTGTCTACAGCTAATCTCGCGCTACCGAAGGGACATGCCCGAAAGTTGACTCCGAAGTTTATCGGTCCATACAAAATCATTGATGACTACCGAAATAATACCTTTGTGCTAGACTTGCCACCGGAACTAAAGCAGCAAGGTATCCACCCTGTGTTCCATGCCAGTTTACTCCGCATTCACGTACCGAACAACGACCAACGCTTCCCAGTAGACAACTACCACAGGTCATAGGGATAGGAAAAGTTGAAAACCTGTCAGTGAAGCGGATTAAGGATCACCATGGGAAAGGAGGTGAGTCCTTGTTCCAGGTTGAATACTCAAGTGGCGACGATGTATGGCTACCCCTGCACGAGGTGTCCCACCTCGAAGCTTTTTCTCAGTATCTCGAGGCACTCAATGTCTCTAACATTAACGACCTTCCCCGACGCACGAGCCCATCCTGAGACATACCCTTATTCATAGTCTCTGCGGATGACAACGACGCCTGCTGCCAAGCGTTCAATATCATTGATCGCTTGGTGACAACTGATGACTGGGCTACTCCGTCAGTCCCAGCTGCCTCCCACTCCTCGGCTTTCGCTAACACCCCTGCCTGAACTTGAAAAGCATATAAAAGACGAACGAGAGGTGCTTGTATAACCCAACATCCCCCTCATTCAAGCATGCACTTCACTCCTCTCGAGCTGGAACGTTTCCGTGCTACCGCTACAGCCATCCATGATGGCTCCTTCGATATCAAACGAGACGTTGTACCTCCCAGTTATGTCAACTTCTGTGTACTCCACGCTGACGACCCAGACCCGTTCCTACGGTACCCATTACCTCCTGTGTTCGGCCATGCATGCACTGCCCCGACAAAGAAACCCAACCAGACTCGTCGTGGGAAACGAGAGTCAGGCTATCTCACCCGGGTAATATTTGACCGATTTGCAGCAGACATGGCCACTCATAAGTGTGCCCATTCGAGAAACATAAAATACCCTCATCGCACCTCAGAACGAGCTAACGCCAGCCGTGGAAACAAAGAATATTGTTGCCCTGGCCCATATAAGCCCAATGGACACAATGGAGGGTGCAACGAAAACAGGAATGACCAGAAAGGAGTACAACCCAGGTATTACAAGAATCGCTCTTGCAACTTCCGAAAGAGCAGGCAAAGGGCTCCCCGTACCAACGGCACCCCAGCACCTGATTTCACCGCTCTGAACGATCCCGCTAATGACCCCTTCCATGGATTTCACAACCTGGTCCCAAACATAGATGACATGTTTAAAGAATTGGAGATTAATTCCTCCATCGACGGTTCACAAACCACTCCCGTCACCTCTACTGCAGGTCCTTCCACAGGTTGGACTTTCGTACTGATCCTTCTTGTGAATCTGCTCACATGCTTCATAGCTGCTACCTCCCCTATGAACAGTGTAGTGAACGATTGATCTTCTCTACTAAAGATCAGGAGGGCGAATGTAACGAATCATGGCTCGTAACACCTCGGAATATACCTCTTCACTTCGCCTCGGAATTCTCTTAGTTTACACTCCTGTCAATGTTTCTTTCTTTCTCTTTGTTTTCTCTTTTTAGTTACTTGTTTGTCTCCCGCCGCACTCTGAACGTATATAAACCCTTAGCACTCAATGTATTTTCCTCAGTTGATCTCGAACAGAGAGACCTTGGATAGTTCTATCACGAGCCTTCTAAGCCCCAACTCTACCGAGAACCGACTACCGTGTGGCCGAAAACTTCCCTTTCCGTCACAATAACCTCCACCAACTAAGAGCACAGGTGTGGAGAATTTTGCTTACCAGTTGTCATGAATCGTTATTTAGATGGCATGTTCTCCGTACAAATTATGGGGATGCGAGGTCGATGTGCCAGACTACGAACTGAGCTAAGAGGGGCCACAGAAGATAGAAGGGATGCTTGGGTTTCAGTGCCCTGTTCAACCTAATCGGTCTTCGTTACTTGCCTCGTTCGTATTATATGTACTATTATGTATATGGCACAAGCTCGGCAGCGTCACTGCGCTGCCTTCGCTCGTTCTCTGCCACGATGTCGTTCTCCTTCGCCTCAAGCATGACCAGATTTTCTGCCCGCCCGCCTTCGAGTTTCCACAAGTCCGGTTTCCGTAATTTCATTCCCAGCTTGAGTTTCACGGCTGCCACATAACCACCCTCCGAAGGTCCCAGAGCGATGCGATAAAGCTTGCGTTGTTCAGGCGTCATCTTCGCAAGGACGTGTGCAGGTGGGCCTTGTCGCATTCGTTTGATGGTCAACTCGGAATACAGCCCTCGTGCCTCTCGCTCTTTCTCGCGTGTCTTGTTGGCGACTTTGTGCTTTCTCGCTCGTCTTGCTGCGTGTAACATCTCAGGTTGGTACGGCTCTTGAAAACGCTTGATATCACGTAGCAGCGCGTCGTCTGTGATCTTCAGCTTGTCCCGCAAAGGTTGTACTGTGTCTCTTCGTTAGACAGGGAAGCCGTAACGGTATGTCCACAAAAAGGAGAAAAAGGAAAGGCAACCTACACCATTCGCCCAGTGCATTCCCGTAATATTCCCCTGCACGTCCATAATGTTCACGTCCAACCGCTGCCAGCTCGAACCTACACTCCCTTTTGAGATCGTCCATCCAACCACGCAGCTCGTCCTTGGTTCCCAACCGCCGCTCTCGCGCTCTGCGTCGCCGACGGATCATACCGCCTATATGCTCGGGCTGGGGTATGATGCGTGGTAGCAGCTTGTTGTAGAGAGATTGTCGAATAAAAGAGCCTTTGTGTATTCGGCGGGTGCGAACGGATGCCTCTTCTTTCTGTTAGAGACGCAATATGCAGTAATACATCGTGTCATAAATAAGAGGTGGGATATGTCGTGCAGAAAGAGAATACGCACGAAGACCTGATATATGCGTTCTCTCCACCTGTTTTCTTCACTTCTGACGGCAAGTATTCGATCATACCGGTCGAGGATGGCTCGCAGCTTCGTGTCCCCGGCTCTGGAACTCCTGAAGGCATCCAGCCACTGTCCATTGTTCAGAGATTTCCGAGCCACATGATTCTCGCACATACTCTATGGCCCTGCCTTAGTTGTCTCGTCGCTTGCACCGGAGACGTCGTATGTCTGTTTTCCCGGAATAACGCTCTGACACGACCTCTGACCTGGTGGCAATGAAATAACCCGGCGACATCAGTATCCAGGACGGTTTCTATGTAGATTGAAGCGAACCCCGATACGCACATTGTCTCGTTCAGCGTGTCGCAACAGCCCACGGTAAAGGGTCCAAAGTGTTGGGATGCGGTGCGCTGCGAGTTTCCAGAATGGCACCCTTGGAGTGACGCGACGCAGTGGTGAAACGAGCTTGGCAATTTGGGCGCGGTGCTCCAGCCATGTGGTTGACGGTTGCCAGTCTTGCATGTTGCTGTCTAACCTCGTCACTATACTTCCAAGTCTGGGTATACACATAACCCCTATCCATCATCAAAAGTCACTGAGGGGTGATAATACAAACACATACGTCGACAGGGAATCTTAAATCTATTCTAGGTATCTATGGGAATTGATTACGAGTACGTCTTCATGAACTCGAGATGGAATTTCTCCAACTTTCCGACGTATTCGTCCACACCAGGACACAAACATGTCAGGCGGTAGTGGTATTCACCCTCCTTTTGGCCGAATCCTGAACCGGGCACGACGCAAATACCAGTAGCATCTAGAACGGCAAGCGCATAGAAGGCGTCGGGCTCTTTTCCTGCGGCCTTGGCAGCAGCAATCGCTTTCTCGGGTAACTCAATCTTAGGGAATAGATACAACGCGCCCGGAGAGTCAACACAAGACACGCCAGGCAACGTATTGAGACGTGTAGCCATTGTGTGCATGCGCTCCGCGAGGGCCTTGTGTGTCCTGTCGGTCTCCTCTTTCCAAAGTGGGTAACTCTCCTCGCCTTGTTTCGGCGGGCGAACCAGGCAGTCCACTCCGATCTGACCCTGCAGAGGAGGACACAGTGAGACGCTGACCATCTTGTACATCATTGCGATGACGTCGTCGGCCAGGTTCGTACATTCGAAATAACCACCTCGCCGGCCGCATTCGCCACTCACACCCTTGGATATTGAGTGAAATGATACAAGGGGGATAGGTGAGCCGAGGTCGCGAACAACCTTCTTAAAGGACGTGAATGGGTGAGTAGCTGGGCGGTGAAGATTGGACTGATAGACTTCGTCTGCAAGGAGAACGAGGTTATGTTCCTCGCACAGTTTGACGACCGCCGCCTGCGTCTCTCTGTTGAGAAGTGCACCAGTAGGGTTACCCGGGTTGATGATAACGAGAGCTCTTGGCTCGATGCCGTCTTGGATAGCCTTGTCTATAGCAGCTTTGATTGCGACAACCGACGTTGACCACTCGGCGGGTTCATCGAGGTGATAGGGGATAGCGACACCAGAATACTGGGCAAGGGTTGCTGTGTAGAGGGGATATTGCGGAATGGGGATAAGAATCCCGGACTTGTTCGGCTTTGATATGAGTAAGGAGATCAGAAGGGACACCCCGGCCGAGGCACCTGTCGTGAGGAAGATGTGGTTAGGATTGGATGGATAACCATCCCGGTCTGTGGCGCTAGTCAGTCTAAGGGATGACTGCGACAGGTGTGCATGACGTACCACTGATAAATTTTGCGACATTCTTTCGAATGAAAGGAACGCCCTGAGAGTGTGAGTATGCGCCGATGGAGCCGATTTCCTCGTGCAGTTCCTTGGCACGAGCGATGACATCTTTTGGGAAAACTTCCGGCGCAAGGTTTGCAAGGTCTGGCCACTCCATCAATGCAGCGACCTAAGAAGCAAATCAGCACCCACCGACGAAGGATCGTAGATGGTGACTGAGCATACCTGTCTGACGAAAGTGATCGGGGGTTGGTCCAGGCCCTTCTGCTGGGGGTTCCCGATGTTGGATGAGATGACGCGGTCGAATGGAAGACCGTGGGCAGCACCATGTTCCTGGAGTCTGACGCGGTACTCTTCAGCCCTGATGGCCAGCTCGCCTCTGACGGCGTACTGGACGTTGCGTACGGCTGGGTTGAGCGAGTCGACGGTGAGTGGACGCATGAAGGACAGTCGGAGGGGACGAGACAAGCACGGACGCAGCGCTGGCGGGGATACAAATATTAGGCCACTCATCATTTATTTATCGGACCAAGTCAGTCAAAGAGCACATGCACACCCTCCTGGTCACGTGAGCATGGATGTCCTTACACGTGATAGCCTCGGCATTTCCCGTCTCTACATATTTTTTGACAGACAAACGGGCGTATGAAGGACACATGCAGGACCCATTCTTTGCGACGAAAAAGCGAAAGCGGCCTTCCAGTACAGGAGATGCAGCCAGAAAGATAGCACGGAAGGAAAAGGGCTCGCAGCGCGTCATTGGCACGCGTCCTACAAAGTCAGGGAAACAGAAGAGGGTCGAGGATGAGGAGTTGGTTTCGGATAGGACGGACGAGGATGGCATTGACATCGGCGATCTCGACTTACGTGCAGACGACACACTTGAGACCAGCGGGGACGAGGACGTGGACGAGACACCCGCAGAGAAACGACTGCGACTGGCGAAACTCTATTTGGACAGCGTAAAGGAAGGTCTCGGTACGTCCCCATACCCCTTTCACTCCTTAGTCATCTCACTGGTCGTCAAGCTGAGGGTGAATATGACGCGGCTGAAATCGACAGGGAATTGGTCTCGGCCCGACTTCGTCAAGATGTCTTGGAACACTCTGGGAAAGTTCATCTGTTCATAGCAGACTCAGTGAGTCCACTGCGATAGGCAATAATCTGACATTGTGCTGAACCCAGCAACCAAAGTATGACTTCACGGCCCCAACCTCAAAGCTGCGATGCAAGGGCCATCGTTTCTCTGTCACGTCCGCTGCAGCAACGGAGGACCTCAAGTGGTTGTTCACCTCGGGGAAGGAAGGCCACGTTAACAAGTGGGACCTCAAAACGGGCACTAAAGTCATTACTTTTTACAAAAAACGACTTGACACGAAGGGCAAGGGCAAGGAAAAGGCTAGTCCTCTGGATCTTGAGGGACACTCGGACGAGGTTTTGGCATTGGCCGTATCAAGCGATGGTCAATATCTCGCGAGTGCTGGAAAGGATAGAAAAATATGCGTTTGGGATTCCGCCAAGGATCGGTGGATTAAAAACTTTGGCGGTCACAAGGACTTGATATCTGTGTGTACATCACACCCACCCACCGCGAGCTTCGCACCGACTAATAATACTAGGCTCTTGCTTTTCGGAAGAACACGAAACATCTCTATTCGGCCTCCTTCGACCGTACTGTAAAACTTTACGATTTATCTGTCATGGGCTACGTCGAAACGTTATTTGGTCACCAAGACAGCATCGTATCACTGGATGCTCTCCGGGGAGAGACGGCCGTAACAGCAGGTGCTCGGGACAGAACAATCCGATATTGGAAAATACCTGAGGAAAGCCAACTCGTATTTCGTGGTGGCGGGAAAAGTGCCATCAGAGAGCTACTCGAGGGAGGGGCGTTTGAGGGGCACGAAGATGAGGAAGAAGCGGGCCAACAGACCAAATCAAAAACAGGCGCCGATCCACAAAGGCGATTCGTTGAGGGGAGCATCGAATGTGTCGCACTGATAGATGAAACCAACTTCGTCAGTGGGGGCGATACCGGGTATGTATCCGTCTATTCCTGTCAAGTGACGATATGAGCTAATAACTACCACGTGGTAGATCGATATGTTTATGGAACACTGGCAAAAAGAAACCAATATTCACTCAAGCGATATGCCATGGGTTTCACGAAGTCGAGTCCGCGACCGAGGGTATCGTGCGGACACCGCGGTGGATAACTTCCATAGCATGCCTGCGATACTCGGACATGTTTGTTTCAGGTAGGATGGTGTCTTTCTTGAGGTTGTATCCCTCTGCTGACGCTGACGTCCATAAAAGGATCTTGGGACGGCGAGATCCGAATATGGAAGCTGGACTCCAAGGTCAAATCATTCTCCCTCGTCGGGACTGTCGAAGTCCCGGGCGTAGTGAACTCTTTACAAGTACTTCCAGTTCCAAAAGGTGGACTGGACGGTGCCACTTGGACCAAAAACACGCAGATTTCAACAGACAAGGCAGTGAAAATAACCGGGGTCGAGTCAATATTGTTGGTGGCAGGGGTAGGCCAAGAGCACCGATTGGGGCGATGGTTGAGCGTGAAAGAGGGTGTGTCGAATTCGACGGTCGTGATGGTGTTCTCCCCGCGGACTTGATAGTACGTCGTCGTGTACTCAGACAAACTCAGACAGCTATGCAACTTGTGGCTTTCTAGCACCCGTTGAAGTCCTCTCACGGATTCAACACACATCTCAGGACTCTAGTGTAGCAAAGTTCGTCGTTTTCCGTTTACCCAACTGGGCTTCTCGCTCACGAATAAGTACATTACATTTGCCATTTCATCCGCTCGCTGTCGAATACGATAGTCAAAACAAAACCTGACTTTGCAGGACGTGTTCGAACTCCGAATCGAATCGGTGAGTATGGACGAGTATTGGTCCTAGTTTCTACAGGATTATGAGGGTGAGCAGTCATAGGCTAATCGATGCTCCTAGTATCCGCCATGCACTTCTCGTAAGTGGCCGTAAGTGGCGTTGACATCAGCGAAAGTTGCCATGCACCTCCAGCAAATCTGAGCTCCACATCTGTTGGCTTGTGAGTCCCGAAAAGCGTTTGTAGAGAGATGGAGTGGAACACCGACCGACATGACATACGATTGCATCCTTCTACTTTTTCTATTGGTACACGGCATTGCGGACACCTCCTCACGGACCCTCCTTGTTCAGTAATCCAGCTGTCGATGCGTTGCTCCAACCTGCGTGTCTGGTATTCTTCACACGTTAGCCCTTCGTGCGCCTCGTCGCACGCTGAGCAAACCTCCGAAGAACAAGACGGACAACGGAGGGTCACCGCTACTGCACCAGCAGGTGTAGCGCGGTAGATCTGACCACAATCTGGCGTTTTGCAGAACCTGAATTCCATTGGGCGTTGGGATATATAGAACGTGAACGCGGCCCCGAGTAATCGATTGAAAGCTGCCGGTGCGACGAATTGTTGAATGGTGGGGATAGAAATAGGTGTGTTACAGCGGCTATCATCCCCCACACATCTCAAGGGGAATACGTTGATTTCGTGGGCAGACACGACGAAATGGCGTAGACATGCGGAACAATAGGTGTGTTTACAACTAAGCTGCACGGGATCCAGAGGATGATCATAGCAAATTGGGCATACTTGCTCAACATCCCCAGTAGTTTCCGCTTGGAAGGTGTGGTCGACGTCATCGCTAATTGAGTCCTGCACCTTGGCCAGCACGGAGGCTTCGTCAAAATATTGTGGGACAAAGTGCGTTCTGCGGGGGCGCCAAGCTACAGCTAAGGCGGTCGCATCACATATCGATGATCTGCTCTTGCCATTGAAATGACAAGGTGCAAATATGTCGACTCCCAACACGTCATTCCTGTATCTGAGATCAACTGAACTGGTGAATAAGATCCCTCCAGCTTTTGCGTCGGCTACGACCACTGCATTTAACCTCCCCGCACCGGCCGTTCGCATACCGACAAGATAAAACTGGTCAACATCCAGACCGCCTCGCGCAAACAACGCAAGCACCTCAGCGCCGTTTGCATCCTCGGGAATATTATCGATGAGAAAGGTGCATGACTCAAAACCCGTGGTGAGGCTAAGAACGTCCAGCCCTGCAGTATAAGTGACGATGGAACCTTGCACCAACCGAGATATTGTGTCGAATGACTCTTCTTCATCCGCCATTGCTCCGCCTGGATCACCAGACGCAGTTCCGGAGTGGTCGCATGCACCGACAGTAGATTCCTGACCACGGCCAGGTTGACAAGTTCAGAAGAGAAGATTCAGCGTGAGTACTTACTCTTGATGATTCTTCGCCTGTACTCTCGCAGCCGGGCCCCACGGAGAGACTTCCTTGAGCATAGAGACGGCCATGCGGTGGCACATAGTTTTGAACTTGGGTGATGGTAGTACTCATCGTATTATGGGAAGAGAAGCAGTAGGGCTCTGGGGACGCGCGTAGTCCACGACATGCTTGAGTCTCGTTGCCATTTGCCACGAGTTTACCCAACACAGCTAACGCTGATCTGAAATGTGAGGTACCGTCTTAGCGTTAGGTTCTCCTGTGAGCCGAGGCTTGCTGAACAAGCTCAGGGAGTGGCCTAACAAACTCAGGAGTGCTTACTTTTGTACATCTTTGGCGTTTCAACACCTGGGCGTGGGTTACACTTAGGGCGACTACACTCTGGTGGTAGTAAGGAACTACTGCTAGGTCTCGAATCTAATACAAACTCCATTTTTGAAGTAAAAGATACACCGAGTTCTGTGGCGAGGGGGAAGGTGACACAAGTTCTGTTCAGGTACTGCCAGACAATTAGCAAGTGCCCTTGATGCGGGAGTAAGACGCAAGGAAGGGAAAGTTGTTAGATTACAGTCGCCCCATGGAAATTCACATTATCAAGCAACCTCCACCTCGTGTCTGCTCCTGCTCCTGCTCCTGCTCCTGCCTCAACCGCTCCTCTCTTTGTTGAGCCAATCTTGCCCATGCAGCCGCCCTCTCCCGAGTTTGTTGTGCCTGCCTTTCTCTATATGCCTGTTGCTCTCTGTCCCTCCCCTGTTGGATCTGCTGCATGAGCTGATGCTGTTCTATCATGTCTATTCCCTGCAATAATGGGGGTTGATTATCGTAGTAGCCTCCATGTGCCTCTTGCATGTGTGTATATATGGTGCCGGAGGTGAAAATTCCCATACATCTCCAGCAGATGTGAGCACCACATCTTTCTCAAGTTAGCAGTCTTACAGGCCAAGAACGAGTCAAAGTACCCACTTGCACGTCATGTGATTGCATCCTTCCAATTTCTCTATCAGTACGTTGCATCGTGGACATCTCTTGATGCGCTGGCCTTGCGCAGAAATCCAGGCATTATTTTGTTCCTCTTCTTCAGCCTGGCGCCGCCTGACGTCAGCACACTGAGGCCCCTCGTGCGATTCGCCACATGACGAACAAATGTCCGAGAAACAGGACGGGCAACGGAGGGACACTCGAGCCTCAGAGTCGGTGGAACGATAGATCTGCGTGCAGTCAGGCGTCTTGCAGTACTTGAACTCGTTTGGATGCCTGGTAAGGTAGAAAGTGAACGCAGCCTCGAGCAAGCGGTTGAATGACGCTGGTGGGAGGAACCGTTGTATAGTTGGAATGGAGATGGAAACGCCGCAGCGGCCATCATTACCAAGGCAGCGCAGCGGGAATTCGGAGGCCTCGAAAGCAGATAGTAGGTAGTGACGCAGGCATGCGACACAGTAAGCATGCCCACATCCCAGATGAAACGAGATAGAGATATCGTCGAGACAAATCGGGCACGCTGTCCCACCTTGTGGCGCAGTGGAAGGTTTTTGATTATTTCTCATTGCGTTGCGAACAATGCTATCCACTGCATGCCGCGCGTCTTCTCCACCGGAGATGGTGATCCTCCTAGATGTGATGTCGAACTTGACGGTATCCTCGCCAAATGTTTCCTTCAGTTGAGTCAGGCCTCCTTCGTTGATTAAACTCCGGACTGCTGGCTTAGGAACAGTAGTGGTGAAGTCTGCGGAGGACAATCTTTCGAGCTCTTCGCTGATCATCTTTCGGGCACGTTCTGTTGACGTAGCTGATCCGTACACTTTCAAGGCCTGCATCTTCCGGTCTGCTCGCATGTACGCTCCCGTCTCGGCAAGAACCTGCTTGGAAAAAGCATTTTTGGGGTGCACCAAGGTCCTGTGCCAGCCCTGGACAGTTTCGCCTCTAGCCAGATTCTCAACCTTGACCTTTAATGCTCCAAGAGCATCATTTTGAGATCCGCTTAGGCGTATACGTACAGTGTCTCCGAGTTTGTAGATGTTCAGCATACATGCCTTCGGATCTTTAAGGCTACCGATCAGGGAGTCCCATTGAGTTTTCTGTGCTGTATATTGTTCCTGATCGAGGGATATAGTAAAATCCATTGGATGCGGGACACGTAGCCACAACCCAACTTGTCTGCCATATCCGATGCCCTTGAGGAATTGTTGGACAGCGAGCGCATCGTCATGAGAGTAGAAGCGAGCACGGGTGGTTAAGAGACCATTCAGGTCAGGCATCGATGAAGAGTCGAATGATCGGAAACCTCTCGGGGTAATAGTTCGTACAACGTCACGAAGACGGTCTTCGACTTCACGGACACTGAGTGAAGTCGTGCTTTTCAGTCGTTTCACAGAACTTGAACCAGAAAATGTTACCACTTCTGCGTCACCTGTGTCCGGGGGAAGGTTATTGATGATGATGGTATGGGGGGCAAGTGGTATACGAGTGAGGCCGGAAGTCTCGTTGTTCATTTGAGCTTTGATGCGACGAGCATTGTAAGTGCAACCGTTTAATTCACGGACTTTAGCTTGAGCGGCATCTGCATCGACGTACGCCACTGCATATCGCACTGCAGAGGAACGCCACGATAGAGTCAGGACGGCTGCATTTTGCACCGATGACGCAGCCATCCCCTCTAATGTGTTGGGGGTTGAAACCTCGACTTCCAGTGTGTTGTCCTTGAATACCGTTCCGTCCAGTCCAGTAGACAAAAGCCGTCCCAGCCGTTCATGCGTCATAATTTCGGCCTCTACTTTTCCTCCGTCTACACTCTTGATGCCGACAAGGTAGAAGCGATCGGCATTCACCCCCTGTTGTGTTACCAATGTACGAACTTCATCCTCCGTTGCGTGTGCGGGCATATTCTTCACGCGCAGGGTGCACGACTCGAAACCGGTGGTAAGGCCCACAATGCCTAATCCTGCGTTGTAGGTAACGATAGAGCCTTGCACGACCCGGCCTATGGTTTCGACTGCCTCTTTCTTTTCTGCCTTTGAATCAGCGGATATCTAAGCAGTTTCGTGAGCTGAGAAACAGGCAGGCACAATTATAAACGGACATCATCAGCGTGGAGGTACCAACAATTATCCCCTCGAGTGCAATTACCCGCTTTCCAAAGATGACAAACGCCACTGCCCCAAGAAGGTCGCTGAGTCGTGTCATCCGACGTACGAGGGCCGTTGGGCTAATCAGCATGTCAGCTGAATGAGATAAAAACTACATGCATTAATGTCGCGCACAATAGTGCTTGCAGGGGCACTTTCACAGTGAGATGCCGGAGAATCGCGGCTTACGTGTGAGAACTTGCAACCAGAACCTTTCTTACATTCTCCCGACTTCCAGTAGCGACAGAGTGTTCGGTGTTCATTAGGAGGGGGAGTACCAGTAGGACTAGCCACTTTGGTAGTGCTGGCGGAGGCACCCTGGCAGTCGGCTGCCTGGGAACCGCCGTCTCCATGTGAGAACTTGCAGTCCGATCCCCTTTTACAGTCGCCCGCTTTCCAGTAGTGGCAAGGTTTCCGGCCCTCGTCACTGGGGAGAACAATGGGGGGATTAACTGTCGCAGCGGCAGTGGTGGGAGTGCTCTGAGAGAGTAGGGACTCCTCGTTGCCGTGTGAGAACTTGCAATCTGAGCCTTTATTACAACGTCCCACAGAATAGTAACGACAAGGTCGGGATAATGAGTGGGTTGGAAGACGGCTAGGTTTGCTCATCGCGGTCAAGGGCAAGACGCTACAGTGTGCAGGAAGGACCTTATACTCCACTGGCCGCTAACCACGAGGATGACCGCCGGACAACGCATGGAGTGGCGTAATAGACCCATGGAGCGGTCTAGTATTGGAATACCCATATGTCAGTCTGTTCGCTTCAAGTTCCCTATAATTGTGCGCTGATCAGCCCTTTACCTTTTTGTTGCAAGGCTGGCACAGAAGCTTTGGAGCACAAAATGCTTCGAAGCAGGTGCAGGCGTTCCATAAATGCAAACAACGACAAACAAGGAACGCGTCGCGTCTGATATCGGGACAGCGCCATTAGTACTACACATTATCCGCCTACTGATTGATTGACAGCCAAATGGCAGACATTGCATCGTTACTTCAAGCATCGCTGCAACCAGCGACGAGAAAGCAGGCGGAGCAACAGCTCCATCAACTCACTCCCCAGCAAGGCTTCCTAATCCATTTACTGCGTCTTATACTTGACAAGACGCAAGATCGCTCCACCCGACTTGCAGGAGGAATATATCTAAAGAATATTACCAAGCTGAGATGGGAAGAAGTCGGTTTTTCGTTCTTTGACGACTTGACGCGCTTCAAACATCGTGCCACAGGACGTTGCACCCCTGCCTGAGCAAGACAAAGCTGCCATTCGATCGGAACTGGTTCCCGCAATGATAGCCCTTTCGGATCCTACAGAAAAATCCATCCGTGCTCAAATCGCGGAGTCAGTTGCGCTCATTGCAGAACTCGACTTCCCCGCAAAATGGAGTAATCTCATTGATGTACATCTACCTGTTTCTCCTTCGCAATGATAGCCAATTCTGACATGATTCAAAAGCAACTCGTAATTTCTCTTTCTTCAACAGACTATAACGTCAACATCGGTGTTCTTGAGACTGCACACTCCATTTTCCGTCAATGGCGTCCACAAGTGCGCTCAGATGCACTCTTTACGGAAATTAACTTTGTGATTTCTCGCTTCATGGACCCATTCCTTCACCTTTTCCGTCAGACAACAACGATCGTCTTCTCGTCACCTCCTCCACCTAATCTCGGCCTTCTAACGCAAGCACAGATCCTTCTAGCAGAGATATTTTACGATTTCACCTGCCAAGATCTGCCTCCTGCTATCGAGGACTCCCATGATGAATTCTTTGCCCCGAATGTTGGCTGGTTCCACCGCTTTCTTACCTGGGACCCTCCTGAATTGAGAGGAGATGTGCGTCTACAATTTACCGTTTACCGCGGAATCTCTCAAGGTCCCTCGTGCAGCCTGATGATGTCAACCCTTCCCTTCCTGCGCGATTGAAGACAGTCATTTTCGAAATAGCCGAGGTTCGTCTCACTCCCATCCGCTAACACATCTCACTAAGGAGGTCCAGCTATACATCAAACTTTACGCCGACCAACTGGCCCGTTCACCTGCTATCGAGTCATTTGTTCAAGGCGTATGGGGACTTGTTGGATCGAACAAACTTCCCAACGTAGCCAATGACCAAGTAAGAGAGATTTCTGCCGAAAGTCTCGTAACTTATGTCGTCTACTCATAGCTTGTCTCCCAAGCTCTGCGTTTTGTTTCGTCGGCGATCCGTTCCGGCTTCTACAAATCGTTATTTTCGTCCAAAGAGATTATAAGTTCTCTCGTGCAGGGGGTCGTTGTACCGAACGTCGGTTTGCGTGACCACGAGATGGAGCAGTTTGAAGATGATCCACTTGAATTCATCCGCCTTGACCTGGCGCTTCCTTCTGGCTCGGGTGGGGCAGGATCAGCAGAGGTATCCACGAGACGACAGGCCGCCGCAGATGTACTGCAGGCGTTGGTTGGCAGCGGATATCAGACTGAAGCGACTGAAATTGTGGGGTTGTGGATCAGCTCTGGGCTACAAGAGTACAACACTAACCCTGCGCAAAACTGGAAGTCCAAAGATAGCGCTGTATACCTCCTGACTGCTATTGCAACGGAAACTTCCACAGCGAAGGTGAGAAATGACAGGCAGATACGGAAAGCCGCAGAGGCTCACATGAACGTCAGCTCGGTGTTACCTCGATCAACGCACAAGTTGATGTGGTGAAGTTCTTCTCGGAACATGTGTTCCAAGATCTGCAAGCCGTTCCAGGTACAGTGCACCCCATCCTGCAAGTTGATGCCATCCGTTTCCTCTTTACATTCCGAAACCAGGTGCGTGGCATCGGATTTTTGCTCTCGTTGCTTGACCATGGACTTGAATCAGTTAACGAAGGAACAACTACTCTCTGTCCTGCCTCTTCTCATCAAGCACCTGAATTCGGATAGTTATGTTGCATATACATACGCTGCCATCACCATCGATCGCATTTTATCCATAAAAACGGGCTCACAGCTCATGTGCGCATCTGTTTTGCAGTAATTTCCTTCGCCAGCTACACTGATCCTGTGTCAGGTTCTCCCAAACAGATGTTCATGACTTCGCTGCTGATCTGCTCGGTGCCATCCTAGCAAAGGTGGAGGGAGCGGGGACACCCGAGAAAGTGGCGGAGAATGATCACCTCATGAAATGTGCGTCAGCGTTTAAGGTGTCTCAGGGTGGTCCTAGTAACTGTCGCCATTTGTCATAGGCGCCATGAGGATCATCATCACCGCACGGCAGACGCTCACCCCGGTGTACCAGCAAGTCCTTCAGAGGCTTGTTGCTATCCTTGGCGTAATCTCCAAGAATCCAAGCAACCCCAACTTCGACCAGTATATTTTCGAGAGTATATCGGCTCTTATGCGGTATATCTACTTGCGTGCAAAATAGAGCTCTTGACAACCATCGCATACAGATTCGTCGTCCATGGCACTTCTTCAACCCTGCCGATTTTCGAAAAAACGCTTTTCGGTCCTTTTACATTTATCCTTCAACAGGACATCGATCGTGTGTTTTATTCTGGTTCCTCGAGTTCTCAGTACTTAACATTTGCGGTATAGAGTACATCCCCTATGTCTTCCAGATTCTGGCCCAAATGCTTGATATGCATACTACCGGCGTTCCCACCGAGTATCGTAGTCTCCTCCCATTCCTCCTCATGCCTGCACCTTGGCAACAAAAGGGTAGCATCCCGGGTCTCGTCAAGCTTTTAAGAGCATTCCTCGCACATGACGCAGACGAAATGGTTGCAAATAATCAAATAGCATCTGTTCTTGCCATTGTTCAGCAAAGGCTTATCCCATCGAAAGTCAACGATGCTTGGGGCTTTGAACTCTTGCAGGGGGTTATGCTACACGTTCCTCCGTACGTTCCCACGGCTTGTTAGCAATATGCTCTGAACCCATGCATCTCCGCAATAGCACTTACCTGCAACAATACTACAGGGTCTTGCTTATGACCCTCCTCACGAGGTTGCAGACGAGTAAGACTGATAAATTTGTTTACCATTTCTCGCATTTCCTACTCTTCACAATGGCCATCAACGTCGAGGGCCTTGGACCAAACTATGTCATATCTACAGTTGAAACCATTCAGCCTCAGTACGCTTCCACCTTTCCCATTCCTTTCCGCAAATGCCGTTACTCATCCAACCGTTCTCAGATTGTGGTCCCAGATCTTGACGACTTTCATCATTCCACAAGTTCCAAAAATGCCGCACAAAGACCGCAAGGTTGCTGCTATTGGGTTGACACGAATGCTGACCGAGAGTCAGGTAATGCTCACGGAGCCTGCCGCGCGGAATTGGTATGAGTCACAAAGTATCACTCCTATCTCAATAAATACTGAATATCGACAACATTATCTGCGTTGGGTGTCCTGTAGGCCATCCGCATTCACAACACTTGTGAAGCTGTTTAACGAACCGCAATACCTGACCAAGACTTCCACTCAGGATGAGGCTACCACCACGGGTCTTACCGAGATTGACTATGAAGAACAGACTGCAGGATACCAAGCTGCATACTCTCGCCTCGCTGCTGCTGAGAGTGCCACCGTCGACCCTGTCGCGTATGTCAAGGATCCGAAGGAATTCCTCGGACGGGCGCTGTCAAGGACCAGAGTCGGCACGCTGATCGCTGCTTGCGACCCGGGCACTGCACAGCCATTCGTACAGGGTTTGGCAGCAGAGGGCTTTGTTATTCAATGAAGGAGTGTCATTTTGTAAGAGCGGCAAGGAGAGAAAGCAAGTGCGTAACTAGATGGTAAGCAAATAGGAAGTCCATAGCAAGTATCATTGTCGTGCAAGTCATACGCGCGGAAGAATATAATAACTCCTTGTCTGCGCTGCGAGGACCACATAATGTGAGCCGGGGGTTTCATTTTCACCTAGTGCTCGAATTACAAGTAATTCAGCAATGTCTGCCGCAGATGTGTCAGTACTACATGGACCGCGAGTCATCAATCATTTGTGGATTGGGACTACCACATCCCAAGCTCTATTTTTGGACACCTAGACAGCAGCATGGTAGATGAGGGCAATCAATCAACAGACACCACAGTCCATACCTTTATACCAAAAACACTCTACGACTGTTCGAAACTATGACTAACACTCCGAACTACCGTTATGCTGAAGCGTGTCAACTAAAGGTGGTTGCCCGACCGCGGCAAACACTGACAAACCTTGGCATCGCCTTCAGTTCAGCTAGTGCCCGGAAATCGTGATCTGGGAGCATATGACGGAAGTGTCTACGTTGATTGAGCCTGTCATGGTGGTGAGGAAGATCACAGGATAATGTGCAAAGCGGTATACATAGCTAAGAAAGAAGCCGTATACACTTTGGCGTGGCCTGGTCAGCTACGCAGCAGAACGAAACAAACAACTTGAATGCTCACACCCAAATACAGCGATCAAGAGTGGCACCCAGATGTCTGCATTGCTTACTTTTGTAAGGAGCTGCGTGCGGCGAGTTTGAAAAGTTCAGGCGCACAGTTTCCTGGATGTGTCCAGAACTATGTTGCAGTTGTGATTAACAGGATCAAGGCAGTGAAAACTATACGGAGACCTACGCAGATGGCCGCAGTTAATTCGACCGCACTATAGTGATTGCTTAGCAGGAGCGGGCTAAACTGATGGGAATATACCTGCCTAGTCATAAAACCAGTGGCTGCGATGCGTTCAACTGGATCAGAGACCAGAGCTGGAAAGGCAAATAGGAGAATTTACCAAAAGTAAATGCGATTATATGGTCGATAGCTTGCGTCGACCTACGTCTGCATCTGCATTGATACGGATCATAGAAGTTTCGGACGACGCACTGGGTAAATGTCTTCTGCATTTTGAGCTGGTGGGTCAGCGAAACGGTGACGAACGCATCACATGTGATTGAAAGGATCAAGATTGCCGTAATACACCAGTACCATTGTTGCACCAATCCTCCTATATCTCTCATACCGTAGGACGCGACGCCGATTGTGATGTGTAAAACGAATCGCAAGGCGGCCAGAGACAGGTGAATGATGAATACTATTGGCCATTGGATAAGTCTATATAGCAGCACTGAAAAGGTTGACTGCCCAGAGTTAAATCCCTCCTCGTGGTGAGGAAAACTCCTTACCTGTACTAAGAATGCGGTCGACGCACTAAGGATTATCATAGTAGCCAAAGACGTGGGAATGGAAAACGGTGATGACCGCTCATAGGCAGCTACTGTCACTTGCCACGTCTCAATCGTGAGTAGTGAAGTGCACGTTGATTGAAGTAGCCTTAGGGACGTCGAGTAACTGAACGCACTACCAGACGCGACGGCTTACACCTCAGTGGCCACCTGACAAATGGTGATAAGTTAGGGGCCACAATCAAACTAGTGGAAACGACTCACAAGCATTTTCAGGAACCAGTTGTCCGCAGGGAAGCTCTTGTAATATGAATTCGCCTGGACGACGGCACACCCAAGTAAGATTGCGGATACCACGACTCCGACCGTAATGGGAGCGAAGACATTTCTGGGATCCACCTCATGGAGAGAATCCATGCGGAAGGAGAGGGTGTGAAGAGGGAAGGATTGTTCCGATGGGTTTCTGCCCTCCCTATGTACCGAGTGTCATCGTCAAAGCCACGCCATTCGACGATGCCAGGTCACCATAGTTTGTTTGGCATCTGGCCATAGAGCAGCATACTTCTCTGGTTCAAAACGAGCACTCCATCAGTCTTCTCTGGCCGTGAACCGGGAAAATTTGAAAAGACTGCCACATTGCACTACTTCATTCGATGTTCGTCGCTAATGATAAGTCTTGGTCCAGACGTAGTCTTGGCAACGCTAGATCCAATCGATGTATCATGAGGTGGCCGATCAACTTGGCGTTGCTTCTCGGACCTCAGAGTACTGGTCCAGCTGGTGGGATGGAGTCCCACGGCACAGAGAGCGACATTAATGCGTTAGGTCCATGTTGCGACTACGAACATTTCTAATTTGCCCTGACCCACCTTATAGTAGTACCCCCTTACTGCCAGATACATCCAGCCCAGTGGAAGGAACAATGGAGCTGTATGAGGACACTACTTGCGACCAGCCGCCGTCATCCAGGCTATATATGTGTATGACAGAATGCATCTCCATTTTTGAATTTCGCTCCTGGTTGAACGTTAAACACACTAATCCAGGCAGTCAATACGCCTGCCAAATAATATCTCGTTGCTCACGTTCACCGAGGTGCAGATCCTGGTATACTATCATGGGGAACTGGGTGTATACAAGGGACATCTTTCCCCTCGCGGCGCAATCGACCTTTTCGTCGCATTCTCTCCTTTTCGAATTGCATCCATAACCAAAGTCATACTAACATCGGGCGGGGGAGAACTTTGGTAGCTTGCTCCATACCAAGATAGGCAACGTGTCCGCGTCACATGGTGTTCGATAACCTGCGTAAGGTCCGCGGAAATAATCTTCAAGTCTTTTGGAAATGCCCAAGTCACCGTTCCATCATGACAGCGAATTATACCAGATATATACTCGGAGTAAAAAGATATTGAGTAGGAGCCCGTTACTTGAACTTCAAGCTTCATACCATTTCTGAAGCAGTCGTGCAATGTCCCATCCACTTCCTTGCCATAGTTTTACGTGAGTCATCCCTCACTCATGCACGACACATTTGAGGCTTTTAGCGACCAGTCCTCATGGGTTGCGAGAAAATAATTTTTTGCCAGTTCCACTGCTAAGTCCAGTTTCCCATAACTCCAGTACTGTAGACTAGTAAGGCACCAGATTACATATGATTGACTCATTTCCCCCTAAGACTGTCCCCTCTGGGATACCAGTGAACCCACTGAAGGTCTGCCACATATCATGAAGCAGTGTGTGCTGTAATAACACTGACAATCCTTGAACCACAACCTGTAAGCTGATAGCTTGCTTTGTGGAGGCTGCTGCTGACCACCTCCCCATCATGTTGCAGTGAGATGACACCCTACCACCCCAGTATCATGGATGACCAGACCTGTCTATCAGAGAAGCTTCAGTTACTTGATTTCTTCAGCTACTCAGACCTCAGCAAGATTCATGGTCTCTGTGGATTTTACAATATGTGCACTGACTCAACTGCTCTTTGTCTTCTCAACACCATTGCAGTTGCACTAACAACTGGCAAACCTGGAGAAGTCTTTGCCACTGCTTTTGACAAATGCCAGGGCCTTACACTCATCTTAGCAAAGAATGACATTGTCACTATTGAAGATGATCAGGCTGTTCATGGCTTATTCAATGCCCTCACTGCTTCTACCACAAAAGATGCACGTGATGTTTTGCCCTTCCTGTTTTCTCATTGCCAGGCAAACATCAGGAAACGGATCAGGAAGATGGGTGAATCTGTGGCCACACTCTCACATGATCTCAAGGAAATCCTAAAGGACTATAAGCCCTCCCTCTCCATTGAGGAAGAGTTTCCCCACTCCACACAGTACCACAAAAACATGCAGTTACCTTCATTTCTGCAAATGATGTCTGGTCTTATGGAGGAAGTCATTGCAATAATTCAAGATACAAACTCTGGGGGCATTAATCTCTCACCACAGCTCTACATGGATCTTGCAGTGTGTGCCTGCATTCTCCTGGAATCTTGTGTTCTACATTGGATCTGTGAACCCATTGGTTGGGTGGACCACCCCTGGAAGTCACAGGCAGACAAACTGAAATGCCGCCTTGCTAAGATTTGCCAGTATTATCACAGCATCAATGTCCTCATCAGGCATGCAAAACGTCATTTCCCCTATGACCTAAATTATTGTTGGGCTAATGTTGGCACTGACACTGGCGAAAGTAGAATCAAACTTGACAGTGACTACTGGGCAGTCATATCACATACATTTGCCAACCCCCGCTTCGCAGGAATGGTAACAAAGCTGTGCAAGAGGTTCTCAAACATGGAGGAGAGATGGCACAGCAGCTGTCACATCAAGACCCACCTTCATCCTGAAATTCGTATTGTGCTTCATCTCAGCAGCCAGTTCAATGAGTGGGAACATCATCCTTGACAGCCAATTGGATGTAGCAAGCAGAGCTGTTTGGGCTGCACCTTGTGGATCAAAGAGTACAATAAGGTATATGACACACAATGGCTCATGAGCAGCTCCTATGGCAAACCATGTCCCACTTGGACTCTCCCTGGTTGCTCATATGCACATGCTTGTGTGAGCGATGGGAGGAGTGTTGTTGATGAAAATTTTCTGTATGAAATTGGGTTGTGCTTGAAGCGCACTCTAGTTTGGCTGTTTCCAAAGTCGATGAGGCTTTCTGGTGAACTTGAAGAAGAATATTGGTGGAGCAAGTAGGAGTGACACCCAGGTGGTATTGCCAAGTCGACAGTTTAGTGGGTTACATTTAGATAGTTCTGTTTTATGTAAACTCTCTGAACATTAGTATAATGTTGGAAAGTATGTTGACTGACTTTCACTCAAGTTTCCGTTCCAAGAAACAGAGCTCTTGTGTAAGAATCCAGAAATACCCAGAATATCTGTTTGAATTTGTAAGAGTGGTCACAATAATCCTGAGGCTGGACCGACGTGAGAATTTATAGAAGTCAGTACTTAATAACATTCATAACTTCTTCCATGGGAACTTTCTTCATCGCTATCCTCGTCTCTCTTCAAGCGTTTCTTCCATTTCTTTGTCTTTGACCAATCCTCTAATTCGCTGTCCGATCTGCTGTCAGACTCTTGTTTCTTCTGCTGCTTGAGCTGCTCAGCTCTTTTATGTTGCCAGAACCACGTTTACACTTCTTCGAGTGAGAGCGCTCGTTGTCACTCTGGTCAGATTCCAAGCCAGCACTAGTTTCATCAGAATCCGATGGAGGATTGATACTAAACACTGGCATCTGTGTCATCGTCAGTCAACACAGAAAATAAGGCAAGGTAAGATGTCACCTTTTCAATCTCTCCATCAAGTCACTGTTGGTGTACTAGGGACCCCCGTAAACTCTACTGACGGTTCCAGGTGAGCCAGCATATATATCTAGCATGTTGGTGCCGGGTATGCATGTGCAGTCAGCTTTCCATTGTCAAGACAGGCAATTTTTCTGGTCAGATGATGTACGCACTCGGATTGCTTCGATGGATTTGGGGAGTTGTTTTTGGACCAGCAATTTTAGACAGCGGTCAATGACAGTCTGATGTAATTCGGTCTTGGCTTTGAGATGTTTCGACCATATCTCTGCAGTAGTGCATAAGAGGGATAATTCGTGGAGAAAGTTGACTGTCGCACCTCCGGATCCTTGGATATATATTCCTCAGGGGTCATGTCCTTCTTTCTGTATGTGCAAGACAAACAGATAAGAGAATGCTCGCATGTTGCACCGCCAACCAGGGTCAGGATTGTAAGCCAGTACTGGGCATTCATGTTCCCTCCATTGATTGTCTATTAGCTAATCCCGCAGTGGATGAAACATGTGATAGCCAGTACCCAACTCTGAGAGAATTCGAAAAGATGAAATGCAGAGAAGAGCCGCAAACGGCATAAGAAAATGACAATTGCCTGTTCATTCTAGTTCCACACCTGCACAAGATAGCATATGAAAGGTGTGATGACTAGATTTGCTCTTCTTGAGGGTGCGAATACCGTGACTTCATCGGATTTGCCAAACGCAGTGACGGTCATCGTCCATGCCCAGTACACGACACACACGACGTGCACGAGAACTCAGTAACCTAGCTGGATGATTGAAATCCACTGCAGTAGGCGAGACAAGGAGATACGTGGACATACATGACAGCAACTGCCTGCTAAACATAATCTGAAGGCAACACTATCATTCGGCAGCGAACACTTACCAGTGCACCAAGGAACATTGAATCCGACGGGAAACACCTATAGTATCCATATGTCTGAACGATGGAGCAACCAGAGACACGAAGCCAGCAATGTTCCGACCAGAGCTAGGCCGAGAATCAACTCTGCATTAAAGCCGCCACTTGACATGGCAGGCGGATGGCTGTAACAGTGATCAAAGGGCAGAGGGGACCTGCAATCAGTTGAGGGATTTATATTACTCACCTCACAAAAGCAACCCTCCAAGAAAGAGAGAGAAGCGGTGCTGCTTCATATCATGACTCTTCTTGGCCTCCGAGAGGGACATATATGCCTATATTGCATACATCGCCCGTCGGGTGATGATCAACGACTTGATAACAAGGGAAGGTTGTCGCAGAGATATGTAGAATACCCTCCGGGAACAATCGCACGTCGCACCAAACACACGAGTTCGGGTACGGATGACCAGTAAATCGGCGACAATCAGAACTCGTTGGGATGGTATGCGTTGACGAGCCTGCTGATGGACTTACAATGTGCGACGTGGGTGTGTTTTATCATCGCATGAGGATATCTTGCCACTTACGCTTCTCGACTCAACGGTATAGTCGACATTTTCTTGTCGCATTCTGTCCTTTTCGAATTGCGTACATATCCGAAGCCGTACACAACGGGTGAGGGAGAACTTGGCGGCTTGCCACAGCGGGACATAGTGGCCAAGGAATGCAACGTGCGGTCCTCGCCTCCACATGGTGTTCGATGACGTCCGTAAGGTCCGCAGAAATAATCTTCAAGCTTGGAAATGTGTAGTAAGTCACCGTCCGGCATAGTAGTAAACGATGTTATTGAGTAGGAGCCCGTTACTTGAACTTCATCCTGCATCATTTCCGAAGCAGTCGTGCAACGTTCCATCCACTTCCTTGCCATAATTTTACGTCAGTCGTCCCTCAACATTCAACCGTGCATGGCACGTCGTGAGGCTTTTAACGACCGCACCTCGCCGCTCTTAATTTTTAGAAGGGTGTCGACGACGACGACGGCCTTCCAAGGGTTCGTTTTATACTTCCTCTCTGCGCACGACAACATATAGCCAATAGGAGATACTGTCCACCAAGGGACGCCATAAATGCTGTATAGCGAAGCTATTGTGATTGCGTCCTCGTATCGGGACGGTGTACTCGAAGTGGTCGGACAATCAGAGGAAATGCATATGCAACATGATCGCCTGGGTGTGCTCCATGAGGAGGTAATACATTTAATTTCAGCCGCTGCCCATGCTCCGGTAACTATGGTATCCTGTACCACGAACAACCAGAACGACAAAATGCAAGATGCATTCTGTCGACTAAGGCGCGAAAAACAATGGGACACCAGACCAAACTGTTGAACGTTGAACTCTGCATGTTTGTATGTAAATTGGTCTTCATCATTATGATCAAGAGAACACTTATAGGTACAACTTACAATAACCGATCAGCAGATACAGACTTGACATAAAATACATCATGGTAACATGGCAGAGCAACTCGCACGACCTGCGAACAAATTCATGCCCCACTGAACGAGGACAGTGCTTAACTAACAGTCTACAGAACGACCGGTATCAAGTAAAGAACAGTTGGTACACGAGATTGCCCGCGGGGCAATCTTTGACTTCTAAACTTGCACAGCAAGTAGTAGTAGCAACAAGGCACCAGAGCGTTTAGTGACGCCATCGTGCAGATCTACGTTTGTGTGGCTGCGAGTTCGCGCCACGTTTGACAGCCTGCTTACATGTCTGGCTTCCTGCAGACGGAGTCGAAGTAGATGCGACATTGGCGACAGGCGAGGGAGAAGTGGAGGATGACGGTGCAGATACGGAAGATGCTTTAGTGCCCGCTATTATGTGGTATGAGGAAAGGTATACAAATGTTAAGAGAAAGTACGTTACTCGCTGAAGGCGTCGGTGAGCCGGTAGCCGCAGGACTTGATGGCGTCGCATAGCCGGAACCAGAAATAGAGCCAGAACCGGAAGTAGAGCCGGAACCAGAACCGGAACCGGAACCAGAGCCAGAACTCGTGCTCCCGTTCACAAAACCGGCGACAGGGGGTCCAGGGAAAGTATAGGTGATCGGAGGGTTGTAAATCTATGCACCCATCAGTACACGTATGCGGAACTTGAGTAACGAGGCTTACGTTGGGGGTGTATATTCCGGGATCGTTATCACTGTAGCAACCAGGGAATTGACAAACCTCGTTGCTTTGCGGAGCACCAGTGCCTGAACCTCCGATGGTCATTTGGATACAGGCTGCGTAGAACTCGGCGCCGCCGACTGACACAGCAAGCTGGAGGGAGATAACTTCGGAGCGCAGCAGGTAATCTCCAGGCTCGATGTTGGAGGGTATGGTGACAGTCGCAGGCTTCCCAGCCACTGAGGATCATTCAAGGTGGGTGAGACTCGATCAACGGCGAGAATGGGCAGACTACAAACTCAGATCAGCTTGATACCAGGTGTTACTCGTTTCGAGTCCCAACTCGGAGATCTTGAACCATTCGGAGCTCGTGGAGTCAAAAGACGAGCAGGAACCACTGCACTTGGTCATGTAATGCATAATAGGTCCGGCATTGTGCGGCCACTACGTGAACACCCATGAATCGCGTGCGTCTATAGGAAATCGGTGGTGACATACCTGCGAATCACCAGTAGAGCCACCGACCCAATTGACAAGAACTTGGCTACCGGGGTTGGCATTGGCGACGTCTGAAGCCATAGTAGCGTTCATGCCACAGTTCAACGACGGATTGGTAGCACCCTTAATCGGATCGATGGTCGAAACCTGTTGAAATGTGCATGGGTTAGGTTGGACGACTGTGAAGAGAAGGGATCCCTAAGAAGCACACAGTACCTGTCGAATGACACTAGGGTTGGTGGTACCTCCAGGAATGTTGCCCTGGTAAGCCTTCCCATCGATAGAGACGGACCCTACGAAACCGTGTGCCGACACTGACACGGGCAATAGGAAGAATAAGAAAGATACGACATTGAGGGTCATCATGGCTGCTCAAGAGAACAAAACCCGGTCAACGGGTGGAAAAAGAGGGAATGCGAAGAGAGCTGAGGGAGGTGGTAATGAACAGAGAGAAAAAAAGAGGACGACCATGCCCGCTCTTATATATATCAGCCACGAAGTTTGAACGGAGGTGGAGCAGAACAATGGAATCCCCGTGTTAGTACTCTTTTGTTTGCTTAGGTCAGCACACTCCTTTTGTTCTAGTTCGAGGTACATAAACAACTACTAAATTGACTTCTGCCATAGAAACACCAGTCGGATACTATGTACTCACTGGCGAACGGAGTGCAGACTATTGCGTGCCGCGCGGAAGCCGTTCGTGATGTTGCTGGCGTGCATTGTCGTGATCTCCGTGACGACTGGGCAGTGACGAGAGCGTTTTGACCGTGCACCGGAACTCGTCTTGACCACATGGACCAGACTGGTCTGGCATGGTTGACATGACCCTTACTTGCCACTTATTCCTCCATGCCCTTTCACGTGCGAAATGCCTTTCCGTCGCTTCTTTTGTACAATGCGAACACGTTCAATCTTTGGCCGTGGCTTAATTGTACATGCAGGAACGTAATAAATCTCTGCAGTTCCGGGAGTGGTATTTTTAGTATCAATCACGCATTTTCATGTCTGAGCGTTGGCAACCTGGTACAGGTATTCACCGAACACCGTGGTCTGCCACCGAGGTATCAGCATGTTATTGCAGCATCGAGTAAAAGAAAGGTACCCCGTTTATGTAGTTGCTGACATCCAACTTTTCAAGCGATGAGCTACAGATACGCGGGCGTTAGGGGACTACAAGGACATCGATAATATTACCCACTGAGCACCGTCGTCAGATTGTCCCATAGGTAAGAGCAGCACGTTTTTGCCAAGCTGCTCGCTGAACGTCAAGGTAACAGGAATCGATCCACCTTCACGGACGTAGTTGGGATATAGGTTATTGCCCCAAATAGCCTGTCAAGTATGAGACACCGTCGCACGGTAAACGGCCAGTTATCCTCGTCCCAAACACGTCGGAAACACGCACCTTGGTGGCAGCATCCGCTGCTTGGTAGTTCCAATGGCTACGATCTCCAATCCATGGTAGGCCGCCACCTTCGTAGTTAACTTTCATCTGGTTCTTCGAATTCAACTTCCTAAACTCCACATTTAGGAATTCAGTGACTAGGGGGATAACACCATCAGGTGTCAATGGTTCAACGAGTCTGACATGATAAATTCCTTAACGGCGATTCACAACAGGAGCAGACGCAACTCACCTGAGACTGAACCTCGCGGAAATGTTGGCGGGAATTATCGTCTTCAAGCCATCATCGGTGTCGAAGGTACCTCTGATACCATGGATGGAAAGTGATGGGAACCGCATACGACCCATTAAGAGATCAGCGGGTACTTCCGAAAGCTCGACCTATGGGATGGAGGGATCAGAAGCATCGAACGTGACTTCGAAATAAGCGCACTTTACGACCTCCGGTATCTTTCCAAAGGTCGCTCAACTGATAATCTAGGAGCCCATACTGCTTCCTATTCATATCGGTGTGAGTTGAGCCGACGAAAAATATGTAGAACTCGAGCACCTTTCCTCATCTGTTGGCTCTGGTACCTGGTTCTCCACTCCGGGGACAGTGATAACCCCCGTGGTTTCAACAAGCTTACTGAGAAGCTTTACCATGTCCGTCATTGGCTCGTGTATCATCCGTCCGTATAATCCAGAATGCAGGTCATCTTTGGCCCCTGTAATATCCATGGTAAAGTAGGCAATGCCTCTGACGCCGTAAGTCAACACCGGTCGGCGGGTGGTCAGCCAATAGTTGTCCGTCTGTGATTTATGGTGACGAAACCGTCACATCGTCAAAGAAAACCGACGGAACGTACAATGCACACGCAATCGACTCCAGTGAAAAAATCACCTTGCTGTACTTCCTTAATGATAAAGTCATCCAACCCAGGACTTCCGACTTCTTCCATTCCTTCGAAAAGGAAGCGGATGTTCACCGGGAGTGGGAGGCCTAGCTTTTGGTGTGCCTCTAGCACATTTAGCCATCCCATGACAGGACCCTTGTCATCAGTCGAGCCGCGCCCATACATTACATCGCCCTTGATATCGAGGGTAAACGGGTCACTACTACCTTGCCAGACAGTTGCCTGCCATGTTTAGCTAGTTATCGCCCAGTGGTAGGGATATCACTCACTGGCATCACATCATAATGGCCGTAGACGAGTACCGTTTTCTTGTCAGTGTCTGTTCCGATAGATCCCAACACAAGGTAAGGAAGCTGAAGATCGGTGCCTTCCTGCTTTCCAAGATCATGAAGCTTTACAGTGACGCCCAGATTCTCAAGCACCCCATTGAGCCAGATGCCCGTATCGATGAGATTCTGACGCAACGTGGAGTCGCCGCTCACGCTGTATGATAGTGTAGCGGAGGAGGAAGGTAAAAGGTCAGACAACACGCACCTCTTGTGAGCTACAGCGGTCCTGAGGCGATCGATAAACGCTTCAGCGTTGTTCTTCACATACTCGTTGAAGCTCGCAGGTGCAGCCATGTTATCGCTAGTGTTGAGAGATCTGAACACGTCTCGCACTTATACCTCGACAACGATTATCGATGGGAGCCAGGAACCTGCAACCCATGATCGCAATGTGAAGGGCCAAGGTCTGGGCATGGAAGCACTCCTGAAATCCGGAACGACCCACGACTCGTGACCGGGTGACCGACCGCCCTGGACATATGGTACCTAGAAGAAGCCAAAGACACGATCAATGGCTCTGCCGTCAAGGCGCAAAGCAAATCATGACAGATAAGATGATCTACATCGGAGGGAGTGATCGGTCCGTTTGCACGTTTCAGCCTATCTCAAGTTGGATTGGTGTTGTGCGAGAAAAATCTGATCACGGCGCTCGCCCAAGTACCAGAACGGTATTGAGCGGTACTTATATCATATGGAAGACGAGATGGCCAAAGTTGGCGGGGAAGGGGGTTGGCTACTATTTGAAGTTCGAAGATCATCTATCAAAATGCTCACTGCCATTTGCACGTTTCCTCCGACGGTAAGGTACGTGCCGTACAAGGATAATAATATTCATTGGCATCATCACCCTTTTAATTTTAAGGTGTCCTGACGCAATTGAATGTTTTTTGAAAGGGAGGTTGAATTGCGACCTTGGAACTTCATGGTGCTGATCGGGGCCTGTAGTGTCAGCGAACTCTGCTGGGTCTAGTTTGTAGTTGTCAAAGATTCGGTGGGTGATTTCAAAAGCTCCACATTTTCCACGACCAGTACGTACATGCTTATACGCGGTGCGCGAGTGAAGTTACTGACTATTGGTTACCTAACACACGTTGGACCATCTCCACCGAGAGCCCCAAGTAATTCTTCGGGTCGCATAATTGTTCAAGTTGCTCCCTTGAAAGCCCTCCTGACATCACACGTTCGTCTGCACACAGGAGGTGGAGCAGGTGTACGTTGTTTTCTGCACTTTGCCGACACAACTCATACACGACATCGTGTGCCACTTGCCTCCCGATTTGTGGCGCGAGTCCCATCATGACAGCTTCCGCGACAATACCTCCGTTGGTAACGTCCAAGTTTTTCATCATGGCTTCAGGATGGACTTCCAGGCCCGCAACGAGGTCTTGTGTGTGTTTGAGCGCGGCACCTGTTAGAGTGCAAATCTCTGGTAAAACGATCCATTCAACCTCCCATGGTCCTGTCGAGCGTTCATGGTCGGCGACCATAGCTTCATAAAGTGCAGCTGCGTGTTGCCGGACTGCGGTTGCAATGGCAGATACGTACGCACACGAAATTGGGTTCCGCTTCTGTGGCATGGTAGAGGATGACCCGCGATGTTCATAGAATGGTTCCGAGACTTCTGTAATTTCGGATTGCATGAGAAGTTTTATATCCAAAGCGAACTTGGCGCAGGTGCTGGTAAGCAGTGCGAAGAACCCAGCTAGTTCGGCGAATCGATCTCGTTCAGTGTGCCAAGCAATCTCAGGGGTCGCGAGGTCGAGGACTTGTGCAAGTGCTGCCTGACACTTCAAAGCTTTGTTGGCAGGAAGGGTGGCTAAGGTGCCTGCTGCACCACCGAACTGGAGGACGAAGAGGCGGTGTTTGAGTTGCAAGAGTCGTTCATGGTGTCGTTGGAACATGCACAAGAGACGGGCAAGTTTGAAGCCGAAAGTTATGGGAACTGCTTGTTGGAGGTTGCTTCGTGCGGCCATAGGTGTGGTTTTATAGGCGTCCGCAAGATTTCCAAGATTGATGATGATGGCATCAAGTGAGACAGTAATGATGTCCACCGTTTGGCGGAGTTGGAGGACGGTGGTAGTATCAGTAACGTCCTGCGTACGTATAAAGTGTAAGTTGCAAGGTACGTTAGTAACCCACTGCGATTCATTAATCACAGAGGGGCTGCGGACATAGGTACCTGGGTCGTAGCGCCCCAGTGAGCCCATTCACCGTATCCAGGTGCCTTGGCATTCACATGGCGGACGATCTGCTTGACCAGACCAAGTACAGGGTAGCCGATCTTCTCGGTTTGGTCCTTGAGATCTTCAAAGTCAACGTTGGATACGTCACTGCAAAATTCTGCTATCACATCCGCAGCCTCCCTGGGAATGATCTCCAGATCCGCCTGCACGAGAGCCAAGGCACGTTCGAACTCGAGGTAGAACGAAGTCCGCCCAGTGTCTGACCAGATGGCCGCGATCTCTGGGTGGGACAGTATGTTCTGGAAGATGGTGCTCATATTGTTACAAGACTATCTGAATCCAAAACATCCGGCCTAGGAATAAATAAAACAAGTTCCGCGGAATTCAAATGACCCCGTGTTACTTACTCGGAAGCCACCACACACAGGACTTAGGCGGATCCATCCCCCGAGAGAACACACGACATAGTATGTATATATGTGCAGGAGTTCTGCGTTTGCTGTACGCCCAAACGACCCATGGGAACGAACGTACTAACTGTGAATTCTGTTTTTTTTTAAGGCTGTGGCTACTAAACGGCCGCGAGGCCACGTTGAGTGGACCAGTAGCGGCCTTAATTTCCGTGCCGTCGGAAAGATGGATCTATTGGGACTAGCCTGACCGGTGTACATAACCAACTTATCATGCCACTAATAGCACCACACCTTCCTGACCCAAACCGCCACCTTGATTTACACCCCCCCCCTCGATCTGCAATCTGCGCGCCGCGCCGTCATGGCATCGCTTTGGACACTGTTCGGGAAACTGCTAGGTACGTTTATTGCGCGAACCCGTCAGGGTTGGGCCGCTCATTGTTCGGCATATAAAACGTGAACATGTCTTCAACGCCTGTCTTCGCTTTCACTCTCAGGCGATATGTATTCTTCTCCCCAGCAAGGGAGCGCCGCTGTCGAGGCGCCGGCGTCGGGGGCACAAATCTCTCCTTCTATGGCCCCCAGTGTCGTTGATCAAGGCAGCGTACGCGAGGCCCAGGCCGAGCAACATGTTGAAAACATCCCCGAACCGATTACCAGTTTAGACGCCGCTCTAGATACCTCAGATGTTCAAGTCCCTCCTTTTGTCCCCCTCGTCCCCCTCGACACCCTCGACCGAGGTGGTGCGCCAAACTCGCACGAACTTCAGGTCGGACAAGACGTTGGGGAACTCTCTGTACCACATTCCAGCTCAAACTCCCAGGTGACCTTCGATACGCCCCGCACTGTCCTTCAGCAATGCGACATGCAAGAGGACGAGCCGAGCTCTAGTTCAAGCGCTCTCATCACTTCAGAGGTGCCAGCACGTCGTGTGCGCATGGCCGAGGCCGGCAGAGACACCAGAACCACTTCCTTACTTCATCGTGCTTCAGGCATCCGGACTGCTAGACCATTGTCCACAGCAACCTTCGCAACCTTGGGCGATGATAAGGACTTCCAACTAGAAGAATGGATGAAAGATCTTTTCAGGCGGTATGCATCTGCCTTGGCTGTTTTCCTCGGGTACTCATCTCCTTTCAAAGAGGCGAGGGGAATGATCTCAGGTCAAGAGAGCTTGGGGTAATGTTCAGGGATCTGCGCGTCGTCGGCGTGGGTGCTAGCACTGCATTACAGCCCACAGTAGGTTCCCAATTCAGCCCTCACTCGTTATTGTCAGCTATCAACAATTGGCGCCGCCCTCCACTTCGTGATATCCTCTCAGGATTTGAGGGTGTCATAAGGCCAGGGGAAATGCTTCGTGCGTATTGGGTATCTTGTCTTCTTTTTTCGACTGAATATAGGCTTTTCCAGTCGTTCTTGGTCGCCCCGGTGCAGGGTGTTCCACGCTTTTGAAAACAATAACCAATCAACGGGGCGAATATCACTCTATTCATGGTGACGTCTTGTACGATTCCCTAACTTCGAAGGATATCGCGACAAGGTATCGCGGTGACGTAATTTATTGCCCGGAGGATGATATTCATTTCCCAACGCTCACCGTCGAAGAAACTTTGTCTTTCGCTGCAACGATGCGTGCCCCACACACCCGCCTAGCGGGTCAGTCACGGAGGGAGTACATCAATACGGTGACCGAAGTTGTCATGCGTGTCTTCGGTCTTGGGCATACTCGAAACACAGTGATCGGAAATGCCGCTATCAGAGGTATTTCCGGGGGTGAAAAGAAACGCGTTTCGCTTGCCGAGGCTCTGTGTTGCAGAGGTAGAATCAGTGCTTGGGACAAGTGAGATTTTCACCATAGGCCTGGAAGAGCTAGTGACTAAAGTAGCTCTCTTAGTCCGACACGAGGTTTAGACGCGTCAACGGCTCTCGAATTAATCTGTGCCCTTCGCCTTGCTACGGACTTGTCAAAATGCACGACAATCGCCTCCATATACCAAGCTGGCCAACAACTGTATGACCTATTCGACAAGGTGTGCCTCGTTAGCGAGGGGAGAATGGTATACTTTGGACCCACAAAGGATGCCAAACAATATTTCATTGATATGGGCTACGAACCCTTCAATAGGCAAACTACTGCAGATTTCCTTGTCGGTGGTATGTTCAGGACGGTTTCTGTTCACGTAATCTTTGGCTTAACGTTCACAATCAGTGACGGATCCAAATGCTAGGAAAGTCCGGGAAGGGTTTACCGGTGTTCCTCCACGTACTGCAGAAGAGATGGCTTCTTACTTCAATTTATCCGAGTTTGCGGAACGCAACCGCTCAGATATGGAGTCATATTATGCAACCTACGTCAACAAGCCTGAAGTAAGAGAAGTATATGAAGTCGACGCCCGCGCGGAGCATGCGCGCCACGCTCCCGACAACAAGCCTTACGTCATCTCTATTCCCATGCAAGTTCGCGCAGTGATGCGACGACGATGGCAGATATTGAAGGGTGATTGGCTCACTCAAGCAGTCAGTCTTGGGTAAGTCTCGAGCTCATTCGACTCGAGCCCCTTACTCAGATTGACCTTTGCAGAGGACAAGTCTTTCAAGCCGTTATCATGGGAACCGTATTTTTGAGATTGTCGGATTCCACAAGTGCATTTTTCTCTCGTGGTGGCGTTATGTTTTTGTAAGCGAGCGGTTTATTCAGTGAAATAGTATTTGTTGATATCTTTCATATCAGCGCTCTTTTGTTCAGCACTGTCGCTGCTATGGCCGAAATCGACTCTCTTTTCGCTCAGCGCCAAATTGTGCTTCGACAACATAATTTGGCTATGTATTACCCTTTCATTGAAAGTCTTGCGCTCGCAATTGTCGACCTTCCCATTGCCATAATCTTTCAGCTTATCTTCTCCGTCGTTTTCTACTTCTTGGTTCGATTGCAAGAATCGGCCCAGCAATTCTTGTATGTCACGCACTTTCCCCTATGAGTTTGTCAGTGCTGACCGGTCGTCCAATAGTACCTTTGTTCTCATCACATTCTTGGCAACAATGGTGATGAAGACGTTCTTCAGAGCCGTTTCAGCATGTTTCAAGGCACCCTCTGGCGCCATTACAGTCGCTGGAATAGTAATGACGTTTGCTATCCTTTGCAGTGGATACACTATTCCGCCGAGTGACATTATTGGTGCTTTGAGATGGATCACGTATATCAACGTGCGTATTGCATCGTGTTATCTCCTTATCAATCTGACGGGCTTAAACATTAGCCCCTTCGATACGGCTTTGAGGCACTGATGGTCAATGAATTCCATACCATTCAAGGAACGTGCACGACGCTGGTTCCTCAAGGTCCTGGATACGAAAATATCTCGAGCGCCAATCAAGTGTGCACGACGGTCGGATCCCAACCGGGTCAATCAACGGTAGACGGCAACATTTTCTTATATTATGCCTTCGGCTATGAATACAGTAATCTCTGGAGGGTAAGTGTTGCGCCAACGCAGCATAACTTGGACGTTGAACTTTTTCTTTGCACTTAGAATATCGGTATCATGTGTGCATTCCTCCTAGGGTCCCTCATACTCTTACTTGCCATGACTGAAAAGAACGTGTCCTACGCGATCACCACATCCGTTACCCTCTTCAAACAGGGTACCCGTCTCCTCGTACCTGGTGGGACGGATGAAGAAAAAAGTTCCCAATCTATGTCGAGCAGACTCGAGACACCTATCATGGAGGGATCTAATGAGAAATCAGCGCTAAATGTTCATGCTCACGCCAATATTTTCTCATGGAATCACATCGAGTACGTTGTCCCTGTCAAAGGTGGCGAAAAGAAGCTTCTAGCCGACGTGTCCGGTTACGTTGCACCCGGCAAACTCACTGCGCTTGTGGGAGAGTCAGGGGCCGGCAAGGTGTGTTGGCTTCGAGACCTCCAGTTATCGCTCGCCGTTGACAATACATCCAACTCAGACTACGCTGTTGAACGTCCTCGCTGAGCGTGTCTCGACTGGTGTCGTGTTAGGCGATCGCTTCGTCAACGGGCATTCTCTTCCCGCAGATTTCCAGGCTCAGACGTGAGTTCATGTGGAACTTTGACATTTTAGTTTAAACTCATCGTGTGTCCAGGGGTTATTGTCAACAGATGGATACCCACCTTCCAGAAACAACAGTGCGAGAAGCCTTACTGTTTTCTGCGAAACTTCGTCAACCAAAGTCTGTTCCATTAGAGGAGAAAGAAGCCTAGTGAGTTCTACGTACAATTGGCACTGTCTTGCATTCTGACTTGCGTAGTGTCAACCAATGTCTAAAGATGGTTGGCATGGAGGCGTACGCTGATGCGATTGTTGGTTCGCTGGGGGTAGAACATAAGAAGAGAACCACTATTGGTGTCGAGTTGGCTGCCAAGGTGAGTTCGAGGACTTTATGCACTGTGCCGCGGTAGCTTACGTGCATCATAGCCCAAGTTATTACTCTTCTTGGACGAGCCGACTTCGGGTCTGGACTCTCAGTCAGCATGGGCTATCGTTAAGGTCCTCCGTGAACTAGCTAACCATGGCCAAGCAATCCTTTGCACGTGAGCGTGTTCTTACTCTTTGCCGTTGTTTTCCACTAACCTCACTTGTTTCATAGTATACATCAGCCCTCTGGCGAACTCTTCCAAATGTTTGATCGCTTGCTCTTATTGTGCAAGGGCGGCCAAACGGTATACTTTGGTGACATAGGCGAGAGGTCATCAACTTTGCTAGACTATTTCCAAAAGAACGGTGCTCCCCCTTGTGATCCCGACGCGAATCCGTAAGTCGTCTGATATGCGTCCCCCGATTTTGGCATAATCCATCGTCGTCTAGTGCCGAATACATGCTCGACGTCATCGGAGCAGGGGCTACTGCAACATCCGAAGTAGATTGGCACGCAATATGGAAGACATCACCAGAAGCAGCTGAACTTGACCACGAGATCGAGCGACTTCACACAGAAGGGCGCAGTCGCCCCGTCGTTGAAACCCAGGTTACCAAGCTGAATTCAAGATTTGCAACATCCTGGATGACGCAGTTCTTGATCCTCACCGAACGTGGTTTTGTCAGCTACTGGAGGAATCCGACATACATGATGTCCAAGGTCATACTCAATGTTGCTGCGGCACTTATCATCGGATTTGTGTTCTTCCAATCCGATGACACTATTCAAGGGGTTGAAAACAAGCTCTTCGTGAGTTAATCTGCATTTCCGGTGAATCCTGCGTACTTACAGGGAAGTAGGCTGTTTTCATGGCGACGATGTGCTGCGTAGGTCTTGTGCAGCAAATCCAGTCCGTATACATTTCTGTACGAGACATTTACGAAATCCGTGAACGACCGTCACGGATGTACTCTTGGACGGCTTTCCTGGCCTCTCAGCTTGTCATTGAGTTGCCCTGGAATATCCTCAGCGCTTCTCTATTTTTTGTCTCTTTCTATTGGACTGTTGGCCTGCCAACAGCTCGCGCCCCTTACACTTATCTCTTATTTGGCGTCGTCTTCCCAATTTATTTCACCACGGCTGGTCAGGCGTTCGCTGCACTGGCTCCAACACCAACAATTGCCACTCTGCTTTTCAGCACGTTATTTGTGTTCACCATTATCTTGCAAGTCACATCCTTCTTCAACTGGGCTTGGGCTAATTGGTGTTGACAGTGACGGTGTCCTTCAGCCCTACTCACAGTTGAAATGGTGGCAGTGGATGTATTGGACCTCTCCGTTCACCTACCTCGTCGAGGGGCTTCTTGGTCAAGGTATGTCAATAGCGAGATGCCTGTGGATTCCGTGGAAGTTACATCCCGCCTTGTAGCTGTTGCCAACATGGATATCAATTGCTCCCCAACAGAGCTCGTGGTCATCGAACCTCCTTCAAATATGACTTGTGGAGAATACATGACGACGTTTATCAGTGAAGTGGGCGGATACTTGACGAATTCTTCCGCAACGTCAGCATGCAGCTACTGTCCTTATCGCTCCACCGATCAATTCTTGAGTTCGAACTTCAACATCTTGTATCATCACCGCTGGAGGGACTTGGGAATAGTACTCGGGTTCACGGGATTTAACGTAAGTGAACTCGATATGCGTAAGGGGACTGACCCAAAGCTTCACTGATCAACTGGAACAGACGATCGCTATCTTTGTGCTGACATATTTATGCCGCATCCGTTCCGGACCACTCTGGCCAACTTGGACAAAGCGAAAGTAAAACGCTAGCCGTTGGCAACAAGAGTATATGATGATGTACATACTATAGAGATTGATTACGCATGTCTTACACTAATGATGAACGGACTTTATACCACTTGTCTACCGATCTAAATCTAAATAATATAAGTTTGCATGCGCTCACCGATGTGATATGTGCCGCAGCAACGAGCGTGTTGTCTGCACAGCCACTGAAAACAGTGAACCGTATCATCGCCTGGGAGAGATCACCAACACTTGACTTTCAAGAAGGCCAAGATGGTACGTGCATCGTGCAAAAACTGACTTGCTAATACGAAACTGATCGACAGTTTTCCAGCTCCCACTATCTCTCTTGTCAGCGGCCCAAAACAAGCCCATGGTAAGCCCCCCACCCTGACTTCCTTAATGTTAATAACCGTCGACACTCCACACGAAGCTTGTAGAACTGAAGAATGGCGAAACGTTCAACGGCCACCTTGTCAACTGCGACAACTTCATGAACATCACTCTCCGAGAGGTCTATCAGACGAGTACAGATGGCGATCGGTTCTGGAAGCTCAAGGAATGCTATATACGGGGAAGTACCGTACGTTCTCTCTCTGTGTATGCTCCCTTCTTTAATCAAATGTGCGTCCACAGATAAAATACTTGCGTGTCCCAGACACGCTGTTGGACGCTGTGAAGGAGGAGCAGGCACGTGCGCGTGAGGCTGGTCGGAGCGCGAGAGGGGCTGGTACCGGTGGTAGAGGTGCGTATCTGTGCTTCCATGTGTGCCCGCGTAAATTAGCGTTAACTGACCTCATATCTTTCCTTTTCTCTGTGCGATTGGTATCGGATTATGTCTTGCATACTGTTCACCCACCGGACTTGTGTTGGTGATTCTGGCATTTTGTGTTTGTCTGTCTCGGTAATTTCATCTAGGGGGTCGGGGAGCTCCAGCACGAGGTGCGTTTCCCTTCCCTTTTTTCCCTTCGTGTTTTAACAATGGGCATTTCTAGGCCGTGGTGTGACAAGAGGCGGACCCGCACGCGGTGCAAGGGGGCGAGGCAGGGGATAAAAATAGCAAAACCCCACCCTTATCCTCACCCAACGACTACGACGACGGCCTCACCCGCTCGATCAATCAACATTAAAGCGTACACCTACCACCCTTACGTCGAGGTTCTACCTCTCTCGTTGTGTATTTTACGTGCATAGTACGGATCGTCTCTTGGAATAATACATACGTCAAGCTTGAGTTTGTTTCCGTCTCTCCGAGACTAGTATGGTGCATTATTCGGGAGGGGGTGCACGAAATAGTATACTGCGTCTGCAATTTGCTGTAGATGGTACAGCGCGTCATGCATACTCGTCGCGTAAAGACAGACGTTTGTTTCGTAAGTGTGGTGACCGGTGATCGAATCTATGGTATATTTTGTGTCTGTGAAAGGTTGTACATCATTTCTTACGCTGGATTAGTACACTCCTCTGAATCGACTCCAAACACTCCAACCCTACATATATTAGTCTAGCAATGTCGATGATCGTCAGAAGTATACACCGTACGAAGACAGTCTCCGAGCTACCACCTGTCGAAATGGAACCTCCCGTGGATTCTCGTAACGATTTCCATAAAATCAGGATCGTTGTCCGGTGTCAAGTACCCATGACGAATAAGAAAATCAATCAATGCTAAGCGCGACCGTAAGCCAGACCCCATTTCGGACTCTGTGATGAAGTATTCCATACCGAGGCTGCAGTTTGCCTTGAAAAGCCCCTGCTTCATCTTGTCAATCACCACAGGGAGTGGCAGAAGCTTCTTATGATATATGAGTATTTCATTCGAACGAGAGACCACTAGCCCTCACGTCAAACGACTCGACTTCACCGTCCGCAGGTTTCGGTTGGAAAAGCGTGGGATCAACGTCGTTGGGAATCTTCATGTCATAAACATATCTTTTCTTGCCGGATCAGACACAGGACGCGGACGATGCTTGTGCACATACTGGACCTCGGGTTGCAACCAACCTGCTGAAGTTCTGTCGCTCTTTCAGTCGAGAAGGGATACATACGATACTAGACAGAGCTTACTGGAGGTAATAGCTGATGGATCCGACGCATCTTGCATACTTCCTAGTGATATCCTCATCTATACTCGCCTCCTCTGCAGCCTCTTTAACGAGGCTGTCAAATGCAGACATGCCACTCGGAATGCCTCCTGCAACACTATTGTCTAGATACCCTGGCCACCTATTTCGTATGTTAGTATGTCAGTAATAATCGAAAGCAGAGACCATGAGCGCGATTCACGTCTGCTTCGTACGCGAACGGGTGGGGACCCATAACTGCATTTCGTTACCATTCATTTGTTGATAGATCGTCATGTGTACGCCATACGTGACCACACCGAAGAGAGCACAGACGGAACGCTCCAGCTCGAAGGCGTAATTACCATCGTCCGAATCATCCACCGCCTTCGGGTCGTGGGCACGGTGAACACCAAAGGGATTGCGATACACAGGGTACATCTCGTTTCTCCATTTTCTCGGTCCGATGATGTCCTGGTATATCGTGCCACTGTCGCGCCATCGTTCACAGAGTTTCTTCATGACATCCGTCCGCTTTGCAGGCGTGTCGATCGACGGATGGAAACTCACCCGACAGGTGGATCGTGGAACACTGGCGGGGTCGGGGATAACCCAAGCTCCATCTCCTTCCTCGCGTAGTAGTTCTATGATTTCAGGTTTGAGCAAGCCGACAACGGGACTATCGGGTGACTGAGTCAGAGTCCATGGCACTAGAGTATCCTGTGTAGACAAAGATGCAGGGATGTCAGCGCGGTGGTTTGCAGGAAGCCTGAAGTTATCGCAGGCATTGACGAGGTCTAGGAATGTCAGATTGCCTGAGGCTGACTTCGCAGTCATGGCAGATAAGTATCAGAGTTGACCACGTGATCGGACGTAGGCCATATTGTACTATCGCCGCGCACCGTCACCGGTCAGAGGTTCCGCGGGCTAACAGCAGAGGTCATGGCGTACTTCTTCGCATCTCCAATCGACGTCGACATCAAGTTGGAAGGGGAGGAGATGAGAAAACAGATGGACATCAAGACGGACAAAGACAAAACTGTATCATGTCCTGTTTACTATGACGGTGACTCAGTGACGGGCCAAGTGGGTGTTCAAGTTGATTCCGTTCCAGAACTTATCACTTCAACGGCGGAGAAATCGGCAGATAACGATACGTGTGCGGGATGGCAAGAGGGTGAGCCACGACGGTATCAAAGTTGAGTTCATTGGAAGCATCGGTAAGTGTACAGCCAGCCGGTGGCTGCCCCACTAAAGTACAACGACACAGACCTGTTCTACGATCGAGGGCATCACCACGAGTTCTTGTCCTTGTCGCAGGAATTGGCTGCTCCGGGTGATTTGCGCCAGGCTCAGACATTTGACTTCCTCTTCAAGAATGTGGAGAAGCAGTACGAGAGTTATCATGGGATAAATGTTAAATTACGGTACGTTGGAGAACGGCCTCTCCTTCCTACAAATCACTAAGAAGCCCAAAGGTATTTTGTGCGGGTAACTGTGTCGCGCCGGCTAGCAGAGGTCACAAAAGACAGGGATATATGGGTTCACTCATACCGCATGCCACCAGACAGCAACAACGCCATCAAGATGGAAGTCGGTATCGAAGACTGCTTGCATATCGAGTTTGAGTATAACAAGTCGAAGCGAGTGTAGCCGCCGCAAGTCGTGTTACGAAGGGCTTATATCATCCCTTAGATATCATCTCAAGGACGTCATCGTTGGCAAGATTTACTTTTTACTCGTACGAATCAAAATCAAGCATATGGAGCTCTCCATTATTCGTCGCGAAACCACTGGATCTCCACCGAATCAGTATAACGAGAGTGAGACCATTACCAAATTTGAGATCATGGATGGTGCACCAGTACGGGGTGAGTCGCAGTTATGGGTGAAGGGTGGAGTACACAAGGTTTGATATTCTTCGCACAGGCGAAACCATTCCCATTCGACTTTTTCTCGGTGGTTTTGACTTGACACCCACGTTTCGTGAGGTAAACAAGAAGTTCAGCGTGCGATACTACCTCAATTTGGTTCTTGTTGACGAAGAGAATCGACGATATTTCAAGCAGCAGGTGAGGTCTCCATATAAACAGCTTCCCTTTGTGCTGAGTATCACCCAAGGAAATCACGATCTTTAGAATCCCAGAGGTAAGCCCAATATCATTCCAACGATCCCATGCCGATGGTCGTCGCAGAACTAGGTCTTCGAGCTTTTGTAATAGGAGTAGTTTATGTCTCGTCAGTATACAGGGGTTGTACCGTTGTAGTCGATATTCCCACACTTGTAGCAGCCCTGTTTTTACGCAGAAAAAGTCATCAGCATCGCGGTTCGCCAAGTGTGTTCTTGTCGAGGATGGTCGTATGTCTGTCGCGTGTTCACCCATCCCCGAGCTAACGGGACTCGCAGAAAATATCTGTCCTTCAGCATGCCCCGTCAGCACATCTACCCACTCGTCCAGGAGACCCGACGCCTACGTCACGGAACCTCGACCCTCTCATGCATCCGTTTGCCCGTGCTCGCGAACGTACGCGTGCACTAAATGCTGCAAAAATGGAGAGAATGTTTGCAAAGCCGTTCTTAAGAGCGTTGGAGGGACACATCGATGCCATAGAGGTACTCTGTAGAAAGCCTGGCACGCTGAACACTGTCGCAAGTGGTAGTTGGGACGGAGGTATGTCACTCGTATGTCTGGGTCGCACTGTTTGTGGAAGAGCGTCGCATCAGGGATACTCGTGCATGACATTGCCGGGCAAAAGCAGGTACATCGGATACCAGACGCACACAAAGGAAAAGTATCGGGCCTGTGCTTTGCGCAGGACAACGGACTGCTCAGCTGTGGTGTGGATACCAACATCAAACTCTGGGACATTTCACCACGGGATGAGGATGTCGTAAGTTGATTTGTCTAGTGTTCGTACCAAGATTTGAACCCTTTGATAGCAACAAAAACCACTCCATATATTCTCCGGGAAATCGCCGTTCAAGTATGGGCGTTGTTTACAGTGATGCCGAGCCAACTGACATGCATTCTAGTTCGATAGATCATCACCGCTCTGATCCAATCTTTGCTACTGCATCAAATATCGTTCAAATATGGGACGAAACAAAGTTTGTCTATCCTTCGTTCGTTTGTTTGACAGTGTCTTATGCGTATGCTTCCATGTTACAGAACTGCCGCCATATCAAATCTTACTTTCCCTACGGCCACCGAGACCGTTTCTTCGGTGCGGTTCAATCTTAGCGAAACCTCGGTCCTGGGGAGCATCGGCTCTGATCGTAGTTTTACCCTTTACGATATTCGTTCCGGGAAGGCTGAACGGAGAGTAACCATGCAAATGCGAAGCAATGCGCTTGCTTGGTCGCCGACTTTACCGACGCTAGTACTGCTTGCATCGGAAGATCATAACCTGTATACCTTCGACGTTCGCCAGCTATCCAATCCTACACAAATTACAAGGCACACGTTTCCGCAGTCATGAGTTGTGATTGGAGTCCCACGGGACTCGAGTTTGTGAGTGGAGGGTGGGATCGGACGGTGCGGATTTGGAAGGAAGGCAAGGGCACGCGTCCGGAGGTCTATCACACGAAGCGAATGCAGCGGTACGTTAGCTTGACTTCCACTACGAAGCATCGTAAATTTAACGCTATGCAGCGTTTCATCCACAATATTCACTGCCGATGCGCGATTCGTAGTCAGTGGGTCGGATGACGGGAATGTGAGGATATGGAAGGCCAAGGCACACGAGAAGTTGGGGATCATTACTGCGAGGGAACGCGCTGCAATAGAATACCGTGAGAGTCTGAAGGAAAGGTGGAAGTATGACCAGGAGGTTGGCAAAATCTCAAGGTGAGGAAGTGTCCCATTAGTTGCGACTACGTGACGTTTACAATTTATCTCCTCAGGACACGACATCTACCAAAAGCTGTCCATCAGGCAGCAAACCTCAAGCAGACCATGCTCGAGGCTCAGCGAGTCAAGGAAGAACGTCGGCGGAAACACACGCGTGCAGGAGACAGCAAGCCAAAGGCGGAGAGAAAGAAGGTTGTGCTGGCGGAACAAAGCTAGTCGTGCGCATTTTTGTATATTTTTACTTATGATAGGGGGAGTCTGTCACGTGGTTTCCCCCTCTCGGTGCAAACACGATCAAACAATCGGACCTGTGTTTCGTCGTCGGCGCAAGCAAATTGCTTGTTTCTTCTTTTCCACACAGCTTGTCGTCTGGCCTCAACTGCTTTTTTTTATATAGTTGCTCACCATGTTTGACACTGACGGCGACATTGATGACGAACTCCTCGAACTCGCAGGTGCAACGGAGAAGAAGCGAAAGAGACAAAGCTCCGGACCGAAACCGTCTATGAAGAAACGCAGGTCTAAGTAAGCCTAGCTCTTCCATGGCTCTCCTGTGGCGATTTCATACGCCTGACAGTAGTATGTCTGATTCCGAGAATGAGCCGGAGAGCCGAGGAGGGTGAGGAGGGGAATCCATACCCTTTAGAGGGGAAATACGAGGACGAGTTCGACCGAGAACGGTGAGGCCCACCATTAGGTGTGCAGGAATGTAGTGTTTTGACACCGTGCTTGGAAAACTGGAACGTCCATACTTACGACGAAAGGCTGCTCGGCATGCCTGAAGTTGAACGCGAGGCAATCCTTGCTGAGCGTCTGGAACAAATGCAGAAGATCCAGGACCGGCGTAAGTTGCAAGAGATGATTAGACAGCAGAAGGGTGCTTCGAATGATGGCGACAACGTGTCGAAGGCAGCCAAACGTACTCGCCACTCGTTTGCGCGCTTGCGTGATGCGCTCTTACCTCATCTCGTTCATAGGCCAACATGCAGTGAGAGGAGCTACCAAGGAGAAATCGCGAAAAACTCGACGAGGCTAAAGGCCAGACGCAAGGCGAAAGACGAGAAGAAGCGTGTACGTTTGTCGGCGCCATGCCCTGTGCGTAAACTTATCTCTCCGTTAGGTGCGGACCGACTCTCCCAAGCGGGACCGTTCTTCATCACCTATGGATATGGAGACCTCTTCTGGAGAAGAAGAAGACGGCCAAATAACCAAATACGAGGAAGAAGAAGAGAGGGAACGCAAGCTGTATCTAAACAACACTGACCCAGTGACAAACCTGTTACCTTGGCGACCTCACCACATGCAGACTGACGCGAGACATGCTCGCAAAACACTGCATGGCGCCTGGTTTGAGGACTATGTTAAAGGCAAGTCCAAACATGAGGTCCTTGCTCAGCCATACTTAGGTTGTCATAAGGTGGCTGGGTCCGCTATCTCATTGGCAACGAGGACAACCAGCCAGTGTATCGATTATGCGAAGTCATAAGTGAGTGTTGGTCCCATCCCAGGTGTAAAAGAGTATCCAATGTACTCCGGAAGACCTTGGAGCCAATCTCGTAAGACCATACAAGATAAACGACCGCACGGTGAACCAGACGCTTGAACTCAAACACGGCAAGTCAGTGAAAGGTTTCACTATGGAGAAAGTGTCGAATGCGCCATTTGATTCGGTCCGTATTCTGCTGTTCCTACTCACGAGGAAATGCTAAGAAGGGGACCATAGAAGGAGTTTGAGCGGTTGTGAAGGTTTGTGCCGTCGATGATGTGAAACTGCCTTCGAAACGGCAGGTAGACAAAAAGGCTGCACAACTCGAGAAGCTCTCTACACAACTTACACCGAGGTCTGCGTGCCCTTCTGATCTCTTGCCATATTGAGCACTCTTTCAGAGTGACATTTCAGCAATGCTCGCACGCAAGAACCAGTTGACCCATCAACAAAGTGCAGCAGCGATCACAATGGAGCGGTCACGCCTTATGCAAGCCAGAACATTGGCCATGCGACGACAGGACTACGCCGAACTCCAGGATATCGAAGCAAAGCTCAAGGAGCTTCCTGTCGTACAGAGCGCACGAGAAGAAGAGGAATCCCTTGCCGATAAACTTGCCAAAGTAAACGAGCGGAATCGCAAGGCCAATCTGGAAGCCGTGCGCAGGGCCGAGTTCGAGGCCGAGCGGAAACGCAGAGAACGCAAGCTGGCCGCCGCTGGACTTTCGGGGACAGCCACTCCTGAATCAAGTGCTAAGCTAAAGGCGACACCGAGATTTCGCACAACATCTAGGTTCGTTACACTCACCATATTGCCCTGTTTTACGTGCGGTTGTCACCGTCGTTCTAATCATCTCATGTTTCTTGAAACATACCTCATGGTATCAACAGATCAGCAACACCAAATGGTAGTGCAACTGCAACACCTATTCTGCAAGCGCAGTCAACGTTACTGCACGACCGATATCGCCCATGCCGACATCTGTCATTTCCACTTTGCAAACATCGCCAGCAAGAGCTTGGAAGCTTCGCTTATTGAAAGCATAGAAGTCGACCTTGGTGATTTCTGAACTCGACGTCGATCTATATAATCGGTTGTTCATGGCATCGCGACTTACCTTCATTCACTTACCTGTCTGGATACACTCTTGTATATATATGTATAAGACGTTTTCAGGGAATAATAATTGCTTTTATTCCAATGTTGTGGTGGATAGTTCCAGTCAGCTAGTACGGGGTCTCGTGAAAATGTTATTAGTTCTCGTGTTCCCCTGGTACGCTATGATGCTTTTATCGAATTATAACATGTACTGGTACATATACATGAGAGAGCACTTCCTTAAACATACATATCATCGTCATCGCATGAGACTGGCGGGTTTCAGCTTCAGCTTCTTGAACCTTCTTGCGTGCAGCTAAGGGAAGTTGAGATCTACATGGACTTAAAAGACATCGAAACGCTTACAGCGTCGAGTGGCTTTCTTCTTCGCAGCGGCTTTCTTGCTCTCCACGCGCTTCTCAAAAGCGCGGTCTTCTTCGCCTTGTTGTCTATGCTCGTTGAATCTGCAAACGCAAAGCGCGTGAGACCTTATCCTATAGGAGACGAATTGAAACATACTGATTCGAATTCATCGAGCTCGGTGTCCGGCTTGTTGGCGGATTTATTCGAGCGAGCCTATATCGATACAGGGGTTGACAAATTGCATTCGGCGACTTAAAGTACTGACCTTCGTGAGGATCTCCGCAAAACGGTCAAAGACTTTTTGCTCGTGCAATTTGTCTTGATAAAACTGAAGTCCTTCTATGAGCTTCTTGACAGATTTTTCGGACTTGAATGGCAGGAGGGACAGGCAAAACGCGATGTCTCGCCATTGCCTAGGATCTTCCGAGAAACGGAAGCGTTGGCAAAGTTTTTCAACGATATTTTCTGCTTGTTTTTCCTGTTTAAAGGTATGAGGTTCCGTGACTGTGGGTAATAGCGTTACCTTCTCAATAAAAGAGAAGATGTATCGCATGGTACTCTGGAATATTTCTTCGTTACACCGTGTTCACCTGTTGAAAGATGGCTGATGACTGTGTGTGCATAATCAGCCCCTTGAAGAAACGAGTTACACGGAGGTAACACACCTCGGGCAAGTTGTTGTAGATGGCATTGTCTTTGGTCGACAGTTCCGTGAAGAACAGTTTCGCCAGATCAGAGATCCGTGGGTCTTCATCTTCTAGGCATTTGGCCATCTCGCCGAGCTGTCCCTTAACCTTGATCATGCCGTTCAGAATCAAGTGAGTGAGCACCATCAGCGTATTCTTCTTAACAACCAGGTCATCGTCCGAAAGACCCTTGTACAGCTCGTTGCTGTTTTCGTCAATAATGTTGCTGAACGATACTGCTACATCGCCCAACGCGATTACAATGTTGCCTCTGATATCAGGGTCCTTCGAAGTCTCGAGGATCTTGAACAGGAGGTGATGGTGCCGATCGCAGAATTGTGAACTGACGCAGAGGAACTTAGCGAAGGACAGCGTCGCAGCAGCGCGGAGCGTTCGATTCTGGGCTGGTGTCAAACGGAAATGAAGACGGAACCATATAACTCGCCTTGAACTTGTGAGGGCTTCCACAGACGTGGACAAGCATTGGTCCGTAGACGGCTAACAATGACTGAGGACCATACAGGAGTTCGGTCTCTCGTACTGCGCTATCCGATCACCAATCTCGTCTTCTACGTTTCCGGCAACTTGGTCTAGTTCCTCAGCCTCCTTTGATGCCTTGTTTGGCGAATTGACACCTGCAGCAAGTTTCTCCGCTGGAACTGTCATCAGTGTCCACTCTGCAAGGTCCCAAGATATGCATATTTACCCAGGTCCTTCTCGTCCTTCTGACGCTTCCACTCTCGTTCGACGAGTTCGAGGAAGACGATATGTTTAATGGCGACGTGACCAACTACGAATAAGTTGACTGAGCTGGAAAGCGTCCCCAAAGTCCTTTGCAGCTTGATCACCACTCGCTCTCTTGCGCTTTGTGTGGTGGAAGAAATTTGGGATGCTGGAGCGCATGAAGCGCTTCCTGTTTGAATCCTCGTCCATTGCATCTGGATCCTCCGCGACAGGTGGAGACTCTTGAGGCCTGCGGTCTGCGAGCAAATGCGCTGCGTAAGGTTCTTGATAATCCTGCCACATAGTTCACCGGATGCTCCCCAAGGGCGTATATGGTGTTTATCGCTTGTTCGGCCATTCCAAACCAATCTTTGGATCGACAGGGGTGTTCGATAGCCTCTTGAAGCTTCCGGAAGATTGCGTTGTTCATCTCCAGACGAAGAGTCTTGTTAAGAAGAGAACCTAGCGATCCTGTCATAATATGATACAGCAAGAAGCCATTCAAACATACCCTTCACTTTCTTCGCACTGCCATTGAGGCGATGTAGGGCAACGCAAGTGTATCGAGCCATAAGATCAGTCTAGAGATATTATGGTCATGGCGTGGATGAGAGAGAGCTGCAGTACTTTGCCAAGTTTGCCTAGTCCGACTTTCAGCAGGACATCGACCTTCTCTTCCACATGCTACGCTTTGCCAATGCCAACATGCTTAGAATAATAATGCGCCTCGGCGCTGATAAGCTGGGAGAGGTTTCGTCGAGCCTGAAATAGGGGAGAACATCAGGGCCAACTGGCAATC
>JANFAE010000444.1:0-85785 GCA_024613145.1 Pisolithus marmoratus
CGTCTGACGAGGGTCCTATTTTCCACACCGGGCGCAGTTCAAGTGGAAACCCACAAGTATAATGGGTCTGCCGTCGCGAAGGCTTATCCTCAACAGCAAGTCGATGCGGGACGTAAGGGCAGCCTTGAACATGAATAACCTGTGTAGAGAAAGGTAAGGAAATTGAGCATTAGTAGCGCCACTACTACGATTGACTTGTATGTTGCGCGTGGCGCGTTATGACTGGCTGGCACTTTTTGTCATTCAGAAACCTGATCCATGAAGAGCTTAATAAATTATTTTGACTTCCCCATCAAACTTAAAGCTAACTTTATCTACCAAATTCCTTCGAACTGCTCTCGGAACATGTAGTCTTTGGAAGTGCCTCGAAGAAACTCAGTACTCCGCCATTGTCGGATCTGGATAACTTGCGATGTGTCACGATCAGCTATGTTTGAGGTCTGAGGGTATCATCCATACTGACGTTTGACAGTGTCACTTGCCCGCGGAGTCAGACACCAGCATGTGGGTTGTCCAGGGAGGTTCGTGGTTCGATAAATAGTGGGGCTAGCCGGTGTGCACAGCCCATACACAACTTGTCAGGGATGTCAAATGCGAACGGCAATATGAAAGGATGACCCGTATTGAGCACAGAAATTAGATCGGAACGAAGCTATCATAACTTGGCTGGCACTTCCTGTACTCGGAAATAATGTCTACTTACATAAGTTTGCAGCTCCCCACATTACGAGCCTACTCGGAACTTCGTCCTCGGAGGACATGAAAGCTCTCTGAATTGGCCAGGGTCGTATCCCTAGCGGCGTGAACCAGAAAATGGGTTTGTCTTTGTCGACGTATGACTGACACCCAAGGATCCCGACCGCGGTGAAGTTGTGCAGCAAAGCCGGGCTACAGGCTGCCTACGCAATGTTTGCAAGATTACACTGTGGTCGTATCACGGTGGGATGAGTATTGGCAAACATCCACGAGATATCACAGATCTGATTTGAACGTCTATTCTTAATTCTGTCAAGTGTTCGAGAATCAACAGCGATAAATTTACCATGTGGGTTACGTTACAATGTCCGACAGGAAGGTCGTAGGACAATTGAGATCCGGTTTGACGGGGAAAGCCTGGAATGAACCATTGAGTCGCCGGAAACTGCCAAATCGCTAACATGTAAGTACAATGTCGAGGGAGTAAGCCGTCGACGCGGCGCTCTGGCCGTATTGTCGCGTAGGTACATACTTACGGTAAATGGCAGTGATGAGCCTATCAGAAGTGATGGCATTATTGATCGGATTTGGTAGTTGCTTTCTGTAAATGGGATGGTGCTGTTTTTCTTGTAAAGGTTTTTTGTCTTCCGTGAGGGGCGGGGGTGCACACAAAGTGTCTCTCTTTTCCTCTGAGAGGCCCCCACCGAGAGACAAAACTTTCTGCCCTTCACTCCTTTTATTTTATTTATTCTCCAGTCGTCTCTCGTTTATGCTGATCGTTTTGTAGTCATGACTAGCACCCCTGCTTGCACACCTCCCCGCAGATCCACTCTCTCTATCAAAGAGTTCAGCCATCTCATCAGCGAGTCTCTCGACATGTCACCATACTCGTCTCCTTTCAACTTAGAAAAAACTTGAGAAAGGATGTTCGGAAAAACAAAAATCTTCGCCCTTCCAGCGCGTCTTTTTACGTTCCTCTAATCCCGCGGGAGGCCATTGTTCGCCCGAGAAAAACAAAGAAGATATGCCAAATACCCCCAACCCACTCCACGCAGAATGGGTTTTCCGTGGCCCTTTTCTCGTGGCTCTCCTAGCAGGCGCTCTTCGTATTACGAACCGAACGGCCCCTGTAAGAAGATCCCCACAATTCTTCTACTTGGTTTCTCACACGTATTCCCTGCAGGACATGTCTGACGAACAAAAACCACCGAATCCTGCGAGCACATTGATGGTCTACAGGTCCGATTCCCCAGCCTCTATGCGAGTTCCCTTGTGGCAGGCTCAACATCAAGCTTGGGGGTCTCTCATTCTTCCTAATGAACAGTTTCTCGAGACGACTCTTTCGACGACAGCCACCGCTCACTTAGAGATTCCACTTCATCACCCATCTTCTTCGCTAGACCAAGCTCTCCAGCGCGTGCTACGAGTTATGTCACAGGCACTCCCAACCCAGCCTCACATTCATTCCACGGTAATAAATCACATTCTAGCAGCATTGATTCATCAGGTACCGAGGTTGTGGAAATTGGCATTGCAATATCGAGTGAAGACTACCTCCGCAGCGGCGCCGACGCATATTCGCCTTCTACTCGGAGTGAAAGTAGCGCCTCGGAGGATGACCCCCACTCCCCCGCGCTTCTACGTTTAGCACTTCTGCTATCGTCCCTCCTTCCCCAAGCATGGGTGATGCCCTCACCCTGACACAGCGCAGACGACTCCAGGCGTTATCGTTAATATTGCCTGCGCAATCTAATGAGACAGCTAAACAAGAGACCGAAGCAGACAGCAACCCGTCCTCTTGCACATCGATGGCACAGCCCATACCGATCTCTTCGATGCGGGGTCCTGTCCCAATCGTCCTGACGACTCCACCTTCTGATACTACTCCGGTTGTGTGTTGTGAAGTCATGGGTGGGAACCCCCAATCATTATCGAGGCCCGTCCTCCTCGCAAGGCTCGCTGGACTCGGTCTATTCTGGTGGAGGTCGCACGAGGGTCAGCATCAAGGGGCACGAAGCCGCCACCCCCCCTTGCACTTCCTGGCCCGCCGCCAAGTCGGCCACTACCTGCTGTACCACCTCGAGACTCCTCAAAGTCACCAGTACCGCAAGTAGTCCTATCGGGGCCGGGAGGTGTCGTGCCGGTCTCGGCACCATCAACTCTAGCTTCTCAGATATCCTTATTCCTCCTGTCCCGCCGCTCCCGCCAGCGCTTAAGTCGAGACCATCCATGTTGGCTATGCAACTCCCCTTACCAAACTCGAGTTCGAACAGTGCTACTGTTGCTAATAAACTTCAACCCCAAGGACAGGTATGCTCTCTTCATCCTTCTTTTCGACTTAGGCTTTCACTGATGCATGTTCAAACAGGTGCCACAAGCACAGGGACGGGCGCAATCACCCTCTAGATCGCCCACAAAGCAAACACAGTTCCAAGCTCAGTCCCCTCCTGGCGCGCTTCGTCTTCCTTCAAGGATATTTGGAGGAATAGCGCCAGCTTCAGATGGTTTTGCACCGTCAAACTCTTGTGTCTGGATTATTACCGAGCCCGCCTGCATCCCCCACCAAGGGTGCCAAACGAATGAGTGCCCTTGAGTTGCCATCCAGTATAGGTCTCTGCATGTCGCCTCAGTCAACTACGGATGCGTTAACGCCTCCACGCACGCTGAGAACGACCGACCAGTCTTGGCGTTGGAATTCTTGAGGCAGCATCTGTTGCTGCCGCTGTTGGAAATACGACTATGGGTAGCGACTCGGTGCAGGGGAATGTGAGGAGGACGAAAAGTATACTGCTGTTGGGACCGCGGAGTAAGTTTGCGTTTCCGTTTGGCTCTGGTGGTAATGGTGGTTCCGGAGCTGGCCGTGGTACGACGACAGGTGTGGGGATGCAAAAGAGGGTGCAGATACGTGCTGAGAGTGGGTTCGGACAAGCATGCAGGGATGGTCAAGAAGGTGAAGTAGAGACGGGTGGGAGGCATGGTCATGGATGTGTGGGCGTTGGAATAGGTGCAGTGATTGGTGCAGAGAAGGAGTCGAAGGAAAAGGACGCGAATGCGCTCAAAATGGGTAGAAGAAGGTCTGCGCTGGGCTTGATGAACATTTCCCTTGGAATCGGAAGGGATAAGGATAAGGAACGAGACAGGGACAAGAACAAACAAGGTATAGCCATGGTTCGTATGACACGCAGAAAATGCTAAGGTTATTTTAACCTCCAGGACGCGCAAAGCGTACTTCTGATCCAACACCGACGCTGGCTCCGCCCCCGACGACACCGACATCGGTGCCAACGAGTGCGCCATCCGATTCTGTGCCTCCACAACTTCTTATTCTGCGCGAGCGTCGGCACTCCGCTCCTATTCTTTCTCGTATGCGCTCGCGAACCCAGTCGAGGCTCCGGATGAGTGGAGATGCCGCGCAGGAGAATACGAATACTCAGAGGGAGCCTAGCATGGACTGGACCACTTTCACTCCCATTGTCGACCGATGTTCCAGGAGGCAAGATCTCACCGCTAGCTAAGGCTGCTACCGATGCTGCAGAAGGCCAAGGAAGGGGAGAAATCGAGGTGGAGGAAGAGGAGAAGGAGGATTGGACACTTTGTATGCCTTTGAGAGTGCGAGTTGAGGTGGCCGTAGCGCCCCCTAGCATTGCGAGCAGTCGCGAGGTCAGCGATGATCGAGAAGGACAGGCGGAGGATGGACACAAGCCAGATGATTCCGAGGTTGACTCCAAAAGCGATCTGGGTCTCGAACAAACGCCAGACGATGAACGCACGAACGACGCCCCACATGGGCCTGTGCCTTGCGTCGAGCCCGAAGAGGCCGCATTTTTATCGGACAAGGGTTTTGACATACGGGACCAGTTGCCCACACCGAGCCCGTCGCCAACTCCCTCGTCACCCCTGGTTATTCCGAGTCCGTATGTGCATGTCCACGGTCACGGGACAGAATTGGAACACGGAGCGCATGCAAGAACGATGTGCGACAGCGACGGAGGATTGGACATTGACAGAGGACGAGGTAAACGTGGTTCGGGGTGGAACGTATTTGGGTGGTTCGGAGATTCAGTCCCTGAAGCCGCAGAAGAAGAAGAGGCAGAGGACAGAGACGAGGTATATCCCAAGGATTTCGGTTCCATGACGAGGAGACGAGAGAGCAGTTACTACAGCGAGCCACAACAGTCTCCCCAGCGACACCTGAGCAAGGATAGCATGGTCACTGTCGCAAGCACGACTACCGAGACGACGATGTACTATAGTGCGCGGTCGAGTTGGTTAGTGGCACAGTCATGTTTTTATGTGTCCCTCGCATGCTCATTTTTGGTATCCTTTCAAGTTATTCTCGTCATTCCCCTCTCAACATGGATATTTCGCGTCACGTCTGAACCTGCTACCATCACATCAACCTCGGCCATTCCTGCACCATAAAGCTTATGTTAGATACTGGTATTACACGCGTACATAATGTCTCCCGGTAGACAACTCCTTTGCCTTTCGGTATTCTCCCCTATATTTCTGGTGTGCTGCATTTTTTGTGCATGTCGATAATCGGTGTCACGGCGAGACTCGTAATGTCTGTGCCTCTACATATACCTACCACTCGCCCGATACTGTACTTACCGCTTTACTGTGGATACCTGTAATTGGATGATGTCCGTCCGTTGAAGTAGATGCCATTTAGACGTGGAAATACGCACCGTGATGACAGCACGTTCCTCCATTGTCGAACTCTACAGATCGATGAGCGATGCTAGTGATACAAGATTGAAGCATCACATTAAAATACATGGTACGACCTCACGTCAAATCCTGTTACGCTTTCTCTGTTGTTTAGCAGCGGCGGCCTCCGACGGTCCACGACTTGCAAACAGTCCATGTCAGCAAAAACAAAACGAGGTCACTTAACCTCTACACTCACTTTCTATTCCTTATCTTTACGTTACCTTCGGCTGGTGAATCGTCAACGTCCATGCTGTCCCCTGCGCCGCTGCCACCGGTAGGATACTGTCCGATTTTACGGTTTGATTGTTTGGACTCCTTCAGGCGTTCTTGTACTTCTTTCAGATTGGCCATGCAAAGTTCTTCGTGCAACTCCGTTTCGCGTCGGACATCTTTATGGTGTTCGGCGACCTCGACTAGCTTCTTATCCAAAGCTTCGAGTACGGATGCCGTCGTACTCGCCCTATTGAGTATATTGCGTTAAACCCTCGTCGTTGTCGATCATGGGAAGGGGGGACATAGGAGTGGGAGAGAGACAAACAAGGGGGAATGCACACATACCAGTTTTGAAGCGCTGCTAGGACTTTTTCAAGTTGACCGGGTTCGAGATCCCGACCCATCGTATACTCGATCTCGAGTTGTTGTTCCTTTTGATCGAACTTGCCACGAAGGATGTCCAAGTAGATTGCGTCGATGATCAGATCTTCAAGCTCGCGGATCGTGTCCATTTTCAATTCTTGGAGAAGCAACGAGTACGGGAGTACCTGAGATCATATATGCATATTGGTGACATGAAGAGATGGATGTGACTGTACGAACCCGACGTTCGCTCGCTAGGGATACTATCGAGAGGTATTTCAACTTGGTGATTTGTGCAGAGTTCAATGCTGGAAAGGAGTCCTTGTTCTCTGGAGTATAATTTCACAGTCTGGGGGCACGTTGACATAGAACATCGGTCGTCTTACCCAAGTAATACCTGTACGTGCGATACGAGAAGAGTTGCAACAGCGCAAAGTAGGGCCCATATTGTTCGCTCGTGGATAGCTAACAAACGGAGATACGGAACGTTAAGGACTTCCGTGTAGTTCGCAAGATCAAAGGATTAAGACTTACCTCCTGAATGTTTGGCATGTCTAACAGTTCGGCGAAGACGAACACGCCAGGGGCAGCGGTGGCGTCTTGGATGAGCTTTGCAGCTGCAGCGCCTTTCGCTGATTTGGACATGAGCAAGAAAGGCTCCAGCCTTGCTGCAAAGTTGGCTCCCAGTTCCATGTGTTGGTGGTATGTGTGGGTAATAGGATGGAGGAGGAGACAAACAAGGCAACACCGTCGAAATCGAAGCTCATTTGTAAATATGTAACGTCTATCATGATCAACTCCATGTAAGTACCTACAATGCTGGGTTCACAACTCCACTGGGCTAATCGTTACATTGTCGGGGCTGTGATCGTACCCGCATAAACAACTCAATGTGTATTATAATAGTTTGAGTGTAGCGTCATCGTATGACACGTAGGTCACGTGACACTACCCCAACGCGTACACAACACCAAACGTGACGATGGAGTGCAGTCATTCTGGTCTTGGCTCCAATGATGTCTAACGTCAACCACCACGTACTGTGCACCCATACAGGCACCCCCACTCAGGCAGACGATGAAGATTCGCATCAAGCATTGGAGTGCAGTCGCACAGTGGCGATGGAATACCGGGAACAACAACATTAACATTAACATCAATGATTATGCAGCAGCCGATGACGAGGGTGATGTATGTGGGATCTGTCGAGTCCCATATGAGGGATGTTGTCCGGCATGTAAAATGCCTGGCGATGATTGTCCACTCAGTACGTGTCCCCCTTTCGCTATCGACCAATATGCCCTATGGATATTGAGTTTCGTAAAACATGAACAGTATGGGGACAATGCAGTCACGTCTTTCACATGCATTGTTTGCTCAAGTGGCTTGGAACGCCCACGTCGAAACAGCAATGTCCGATGGACCGTCGACCATGGGGTACGTCTCGCATCATTCTTTGTCTTTCAAGTCACGAATCCCTCTTCGCGGGCAGTCACTGCAGAACGAAAAGTCAATAACAATGCTGGGAACTCAGCATGTTAATGCGCGCGCATCATTGTATCGTTGAACACCTTCCTTGCTGTTAGGATATGCTCCGACATTTGTATCGATACATGGACACCACGCCTCAGATTCCCAAGCTAAAACCAATATGATATGTGTACTGTAATGAGTAGATAATCAAGAGGCGCCAGTGAGATACGAGGAGAGCAATAAGTTCGATCGGTCTGAAGAGCGTTCTGAAGTAAGTACACTATGCACCGACGAGCCGGCAACGCGTAAACAGGAGAAGAAAAGAAGAAGAGGTAAAATGAAGCGGGAAATCATATGGAAGGTTTGAATCTCTTGCTGTAAGACTACACACGTACATTCCAGATCGTCTAGGTTGACCTAGCCAGTGACGGACTAGAAAGATTGCATATCTACTTGTATCTTGAGACACGATCGAATGGACAACTGGGCAAGACGTCGTGATATATCGTGGCATATTATCTTGATTTCAGGGTTGTTGCTGTTTTTGGTTTCTTCGGTCTTGGGGACGGGCTAGCCTATCACTGTTCGTAACGCCGGGGTCTTGGGAAAAGGCCATCCAAATACTTGCTTTGGAGATGGGACGGTGAGCGAGCGTACACTACGGCAACAACAGCAAACGCGATGATGGCGCACCTGAACAACTCTCGCACGAGGTCTCGGAAGTAGATGCGCTTTTCTGCGATGAAATAGAATATCAATTTTCGTCGATCCCTGTGTTTTGTTCCTATCAGCAACTTCGCCACATGATCCCAGGAACTCGTGCACAACGAATCACTGATATTCCGCATCTATGACTATCGATAACTTCTGTCTGACTTTGCTATAAAAAGCTGCATTGCCGTTAATTCGTCTTGCGCCTTTGCAACGAGTCGTCTGCAAAGCCCAAGGATTAGAAACCAGGAGTCTATGGCTGGGGGAAAGAAACCGTACTGTCTATCCTGAGGCTGGGTCTCTCCATAGATCATGTTTAGGTGTATATCCTTCTTGGAACCTTTCTGACCGCCAAGGCTCAGCGGACCACCATCACCGTATGCGAAGCGTTCTCTCTGCTCGTGCTCGAAGGCCTTCACTTCCATGAGCGTGATGGAATCGTTGACGACGTTACCCAAAACCTTCCCCCGATCGGCCTCCACGTAGATCACCCACCCGAATGAGTCCAGTCAGATAGAAAAGATCGGTGCGACCTGCTTTGATTTCGACAACGTAGAGCGGCCAAGAAGTGGGAGCAGACGAGAGCGGAACGTCTTTGCCTAGGTCGTTGAGATTCGGGACGGGTGCGTCGGACGTGCGACGTTGCATTTGCTAGGGGTAAAACGGACCCTGCTGAGGCTGGATCGGACGACCCGTCGTGGGCGAGAGCGGGGATGGCATGGAACTCTGCGAGGTGGAGCGGTTATAAGACGGGGCATCGTTGTTGCCCTGGGGAAGGTATTGAATGCCCTTGTTCTTGCTGATGAGAGCCAATCGATTACCGTTCCCGTACTTGTGTTGGACCGCATGGGCAACTTGCCATCGTGCTACCCTTTGTTTACAGATTACCGAGCGCACACATATCATAAGCATTGTCTGTAGTACACGCCGGTTTGATAAAATTGTATACGAGCCAGTACGGATACCTGTGTTACTGTCCTTTTCAGGCAAGTTTGCCACGTGAGAAAATTACCAAAAAAGGTACCTCATCTTCGGACTGCCTGTAGCACTTCGACAAGTGATTGGAATTCGAAGAAAAGTATACCAATCGACTCCGACAATGCCAGAGAACTCGTTCCGGAGTGACCGGTCCAATAAAATAAACTATTTTACGATGTCGAAATCCCGAGGACCTCGGGATTTACCATTCCATATGAAAAACTACATCAGCAAATTCACACATTACTATTTTCATACTATTTGGCACTATTTATGTACTATTTGTACTATTTGCACCAAATAGTTGAAATAGTCAAATTAGTAGATTCATTTGCTAAATTTACTATTTTTTGGACTATTTTCAACTATTTCAACTATTCCTGGACCATTTCTACTATTTCAACTTGTTGTCAATCATAGCATTGTTAGCACTTATTTTCACTATTTTCACTATTCCAGCTTTTTGTTCACCCTGCAGGTAGCAAATGAAATGCAATGCATTCATTATAAAGTACAGCACCAAACAAATGAGTGTCCTAAAATGAATGTGACAAGCAACTTGAATGGCTGACATGGAAAAGGACATGATTAGTCAAAAGACCTAATTAATCAAAGGATTGTAGTTGCTACTAATGAGCAAGGTGGGGGAGGGAAGCAAAGAGCATGTGTGAATATAACAGAAAAACAGTGATGAATGTGAGATCCAAAAGGTGGGGTCCTATCAACTAGTTGTCAGTAGTATGCATAAACAATGGTATGACTTACAGAGATTAGCAATTATTGAGGCAGCAGTATCTTTCTCTTCAGATTGAACAGTCCCTTCCTCTGAGATCACCTGCTTACTGCCTGGTGTGAGGACAGTTGCTCCCACAACATCAGGAAAAACTGACAGTGCAATATTTGTTATAGACTGGAATAGTGCATCACTATTTTAACTATAGATCATGATGTCATAATGAAAGTTGTAGGGCTGGGTCACAGGATCATGGGAATATGCTTACATCATTGATATGCCCAAAAATGGGTGAGAAAATGGCAAAATACAGAAATAAATTGATGTCCCAAAAAAATAAATTTCAAAGATGTCATAATGAAAGTTGTAGTACCTGACAAGAGGACCATGGAGGTATGCTTATGTCATCTATCTGTGCAAAAATGGTAGAGATATAGACAAAATACAATTAGTGTTGTGTAGTGTCCATTTTTATTACCAAAAGTGTAGTGTGCACTTTTTTGATTTGTTTGGTTGTCTTTGATTAGAAATGTGTAGTGTAGTGTCCTGACAGCACAATATTTGTCATATACTGAAATAGTGTGCAATTATTGCATATGTGGTGAATTATAGCAACATTATAACTATATGTTGCCAGTTGCTCTAAATGTTTTCCCATGTGCAATGAATAGTTACAGAACATAAGATTTCTTTTATTTCATTGCTTTTACTAGGAAATTGTAGTGTAATGTTCGCATTTTTTCAATACCAATTAAGGTAGTGTTATGTAGTCTACACTTGTATTACCAAAAAAGTGTAGTGTATTAAGTGTAGTGTTGTGTAGATTAGTATATAGTGACTAGGAAATGTGTGGGAAATGATTGGTAAGCTAAGACTCGCACTTAGACTTGTTGAAGTGTTGCAGTGGCCACTGGTCATGTGACTGTGAGAAGTTGAAATTTTCACCCATGCTTGCACACACACTCAACTGCATTTCCTTTGCCCCACCTCCCACCTCTCTGCACTGCTGTCCCTCCACTGGATAAGGCTCTGTTCCAATGACAAGGTAAGATCCCTGATCTGAGTGATCCTTCTCCCACTGACACTCCCCCACCTAGAGCCACCAACAGCCCACCCAGAACAGCAACATCTACAATGACTGGTGGGTAAGCCCCCCCCCCCTCCCTGGCCCTCCCTCTCTCATCCCTCCTCCCATCTAGCTCCTCTAGTGCCAACCACCACCACCCCAACCCTCCTTCAAGGTAATTCCCCACTCCCCTTCTCCAGTCCAGATGCTGATGCCCATTCCCCCTCCCCCCCTCCCCTTCCCCCATCCATCCCCCCCTCTTACCATCCATCTCATATTTTGATTTATTACCAAGTAGAATTATGTGTATGTATTGTAGATATTGTGCTAAATGAATTTGTTGTCTCCTTCATAAAAAGTGTGAACTAAAAGAAGCAAAAAAAGCAAAAATGGCAAAGTATGGCAAGCTTGGGTTGACAACATTGTGGCTTTATTTTGCTATTTATCATCTTTTTTTGCTATATGTGTCTATATGTGTCTATATATCACTATATTTAAGGGGGGATGGTTGGGGTGCCATAGATGCCATAGTTGTCCCTATGGCATCTTTAGTGATAAATAGTGGAATATAGCAATATATAGTGAAAAAGAGTGAATAATGGCATTGTCAATTTTTCCTGATGAAGGATTGGGTTGAGAGTTTCTTGGTCTGAATATAAAAATGCCAATTTGTCCAACAGCCTAGAACACTTTGACCAGACCTCAGGGAGAGATGGCACAGCAGAATTTAAACCCAAAACCAGAAAGTGAGATGTCCTTGTTGACCTTCAAAAGAATCAATGTACAGTTCAAGTAAATAAAAAAACATACCATCTTGATGCACACATCCTCAGCAGGCCACACACAAAAGTGCAAATCATGATCCTCATATCCATCATTGAAGTCCTCAACCTCAGACAAAGTGACACAGCCATTGTCATCACAATCTGATTGCTTGCACTTCAAACCAGCCTGCACCTCCTCATAGATGGGCTGATTGAATTCATTATCACTCTCTGCATCATAATCCATGCCTGTGGCCACCTAGAGGTAATACAAAAAGCAATTGTTGAATCACATCATGTGACATACCCTGAAATTTTCATGACCTACAACTTTGACAGGGGAGACTGGTTAGTCTTCTAATTCTTCTGCATCCATATAGTTAGTGTTGCCTCAGCTTGGCTTGGGTATATTTCAGCTTATTCCATGGCTTCCCACCTAGTGCACTTATTTTTGCATTAAATGACTTGACCTGAGTGAATGAAATATAGTTTAGAATGTCCTTCATCCACTCCCCAAATTTCTATGTGAATTGGTCTACCCACTCTCAAGAGAGAAGCTCATCTTTATGATTTGGCTTGGCTTGAGCACAAATGGCTTGAATGGAATATCTCAAGAATGGTTTGGTCAATTGTTATAATTAGCCACATAGTTTAGACTGACTACATTGCCATTAACCCAATAGAGGAAAAAATAAAAAATGATGGCTTGGAGCCATGGCAACACTATGTATAGTAGGTTGGCACCAGCATCTTTCTCTGATTGGAGGCATTGAGAATGACTGATCTACTTGACAGTGTAGTATGTACCTCCAGGCCTGGGTTGGAGCTGATGAAGGTAGTCATCAAGGGATGGCAGAGGTTGGGGGAGGATGTATTCCATTGGATCATGGCATCTTCTCAATTGAGACATGATTAGCCCAACATTGGAGTTTGTCCATGTTGTTTGGACCCTCCTGGGCACTGAGAGAGTTCCAGGTGAGGTTCAACCAAAGCAAGGTTGACTCAGTTAGTAGCAGACTCTCATATCAAACAGTCGAAAACAAGAACTGATGTGGCTGGGAGATTTCATTGGCTCTGCATGTCTCCACCACACTTGCCTTCTCAATGGGCAGGCTACTCTCCCAGCACTGCAGAGAAAATACTGGAGGTGATGATTCCAAAGGCTTTATGAAGGTTTGTTTATTGTCTTTTTTGAATGATGCATTACAATTGACCAGTCTCCCATAAGTGTATATTGCAGCCATTGAACAGTGGAAATCATCCTCACATTTTCTGCCTTTCTCGAGTTGCAAGCTTTCACTCACATTGTGGAGTCTTCCACAATGCTGGAGTAGTCCCTACATTTTTGTTACCCCAACAACATGAGACCAACCACAATGCATTAAACAAACAAGACTGCAAAGGCAATGCTGAGGAATTCACAGCAAGTTTTGAAGAAGACCCAGGCGATACAGACAACTCTCCAATGTCAGTCATATTGAGAAGGATGTAGTGTGCAGTGGAATGACTAAAGAGTGTAAGCTACTCAACTGGTAAGTAAAATATGGTACAGTAAAGAAGGAGTGACATTACCTCAGTCTTCGAGTAGGATGAAGTCTGAGGAACACAGAGAAAAAAAGGACCAGATGACAAGTATGGAAATATTAGATAATCAGTACTCACTGTGTACTCAACAGCACTAATCTCCAACAAGTCTAGGCCCATGTATCATTGGCCTGGACCTACCATATGCCTTTATTCATAGTTTATGTGTATGAATTCTAATCGATAAATCACAGAATGTATGCATGCAAGGAATATGAGGGACTTAGCAATCAAACTTAACATACCCCAGTTCTGTGATATCTTGCAGCATTTTCTTCAATTGCAGCTTCAACATGATGATTGTGATCCAGAAGATGTCCTGTTTTTTTTTTTTCATTTTTTTTTTTTTCATTCAAGCACCTGGGTACAGAGTATCCTTGTGCAATCATATGCTGGTTTGATCATGTAGGAGATGGCCCAAATATTACAAGGATGTGGGTGGTTTGTACATGCAATGCCCAAGGTATTGACCCAGTGAGCATCAAGCCTAATGAATCATACAACAAGTTTCAGTTTTACTATGTGAATAAATTTGCTGACTATCATGCATTCGAAATTGCATCCTGGCCACAAGTTATGGCATGTGAAGTCTGACTCACCTAATGCATTGCTGTGCATTTCCCACCCCTCCACTGGTTTTCTTGTTACTCATCTTACAGAATACCATTCAAACAACATTCTACAACCAGTTGTTAGCACCAGATGATCAGTATGTATTTTTCATCAAACGTGTTTTTCAGAGATGAACAAGTAATAGACTGTGGCCAAACTAATGGTGAAGGGCATGGAATTGTGAACTGTTGCAATGGAACTGGTACCAGTCACACTGCAATTGGAGGGAACCCCAATGGTACATATTTCCATCCATCTGCATATGTTAAACATTATTTATTTGTAGTTTGCAATGCACCAACAGACATTGGGTCACAAGCACTGGAAATGGATTCACCACCCTTCCCATCCCTGCATGTCCCCTCTGTGGCCACAGTGATGACTTTTGTCATTTATTTTGCTCTATCACTCATTATTTGGGGCCTTTACATCAGCATGTGGTACCTGTGGCACATGGTTGTAGCCTCGACAAAGTACTTTTAATCACTATTTTGACTATTTGACTATGGTGGTGTAGGGAGTCCATACTCCCTAATAGTGTTGCCATGGCTCCAAGCCATCATTTTTTATTTTTTCCTCTATTGGGTTAATGGCAATGTAGTCAGTCTAAACTATGTGGCTAATTATAACAATTGACCAAACCATTCTTGAGATATTCCATTCAAGCCATTTGTGCTCAAGCCAAGCCAAATCATAAAGATGAGCTTCTCTCTTGAGAGTGGGTAGACCAATTCACATAGAAATTTGGGGAGTGGATGAAGGACATTCTAAACTATATTTCATTCACTCAGGTCAAGTCATTAAATGCAAAAATAAGTGCACTAGGTGGGAAGCCATGGAATAAGCTGAAATATACCCAAGCCAAGCTGAGGCAACACTACTCCCTAAGGCCACAGAACACCCTGAGTGGCTTTTCTCTGCATTGTCTGTCACTCACTTGCACATCCCCCTATGATCACAGCACCACCCTGCTAAAAAAATATTGCCACATGCTGCAATAAACATACCACCTGTCATACACTCTTGTTGCATACCCCTATTCCCAATCCTAACATCACCACTGACTCCTAAGCTTCCATAATAAGGCCATCCCCTATTGCACCTGATCTGCCCTTGACATGTGATTACTGAACACTGTCTGTTGGTGATCCCCTCTGACCTATCACATGTCACCTTATCTCCTTGGCACCTATATCTGTCCTACAAGCACCAAAGCTGTTGCCCACTTCATAACACTGCCCACCATGTCCTTCCTTAGTCAATGAAATTGCTGCCAGCCTCCACTGTGCATCGCCACTACCCAGGCATGTGCCTTATACTGCTTCTCCTTTTCTTACTTTTGTTTTATGGACTTTTCTTGATTTGTCTTTCGTGTATATTGTTGTAGTGCATGTGATTGTTCATGTGTTGGCCTTTGAGGTTTCATTTATTTTCTTTTGACATATGACAGATCTGAGGTTCTCTGATGTCACCTTAGATACCACTGTCCTTATGCTACAAAAGTCCACTGTACTTAGAAAAATAATCACCCATCTTTTGGAGTCACTATCTGCATGTTTGAGAGTCTTCCTGAGTCCCCAGAGTCATTTTCAGAGTATTTTTGAGTCATCCCAGTGTCCCCAGAGTCCCAGAACCAGTCTTGTCATCCATTCATTGTTCTCAAGTCTTCCTGCCCCAGAAATGCCACTTCGTCTACTACAAGTCTGCTATAGCTTCTACCAAGTTTCCCTACAAGTTCAAGAGTACAGAATCACCACCGTATGAGTTATTGCCATCAAGAGATATCCCTAGCCCTCTAGAAGCTATCCTGCACCCATCTAAGGTGGACTTTCAAGTTCCTTGCCACCAGTACTCCCCAACCACCAAGAAAAATCCTCTCTTGTCTTATAGTCCTCCCTTCCATCTCCTTCCAACTCAGCACCCCTTGGGATGAGCCTAGGTCTTACCTACAGCTTTCCCTACCTTCCCCTTGTGCTCTCACAAGAAGAGTTGCCCACAGTGGCAGCATTTACTTTTGCAACTCACTATTTTGACTATATGGGCTTTTTTTTTTCTTTGACTTTTTGACTTTTTTGACTATTTGACTACAGTGGCAGCATTTACTTTTGTGACTCACTATTTTGACTATATGGACTTTTTTTTTTTTGACTATTTTGACTATTTGACTATGGTGGCAGTGTTTACTTTTGCAACTTCGATAAATAGTGCAAGAAGTATGAAAAAGTATGAAAAAGCCGTAAGTAGTGCAGAATAGTATAAAAATAGTAGAAATAGCATTTTGCAGATTTGCTGATGACTACTTGTGCTGCAGCTAATAACAACTGGTACCTAGAACAGTTGTCTACCACACAATAAGTGAAGCATTTGTCTCATTGGACAAGGCAAGAGCAAGGGGGTGGAGATGATCCTGCAGATCCTCAGTGCAGAGACTGGTGCCAGTATGGGGTGGGGGGCTGGGGGAGCTAGCAGCATCAGCATCAAATGGGAGGGGCAGGCACCTCAGGGGAGGTGGGAGATAGTGTGGCTCATCCAAATCTAGAGAAATGGGTAAATGGATGTATCTATTCATCATTGCAAGCATACCTTCTTCATTGTGAATCCAGCCCTGTGAAGGGTTCATTCACCAGACAGTCACTTGTGAAATATGGAGACTGCAAGATGCCACCAGCATTTCTTGAAGCTCATCTAAATACAGATCTGGCATTTTCTGAACAGTGCTGAGAAGAAACTGTAGTGATATGTATGTGTCTTGGGTTGGTACTTGGTGGATGGCAATAACTCATGTCTTACCTCAACATCAACATCTTGAAGATGTCTGTTACCCTTATGATCATCCTGAGTTGACTCCTGCTCTGGGTTGGGGATGGTCCCATGTGTACAAAAATATGCAAGGATGTGTCTGACAGACTGCACTGACATGTCAAGACATGTGGCAATTTGATCATTATTGAGCAACCTTGACATTTGTATAACAGCCCATTGGAGTTCCTGGGGGGTTTTTTGACCTTGTTGCATGGTTGAAAAATGTCAGCAAGCACTAAATTCAAAAAAATGATAGCAAGCATACCACATCTGAAATATCCCAAGATCCTGAAATACTGAAATTACAAAACTCCAAAAAAAGTGAACTGGCGCAGATAGGTTGTGTTTGCTAGGCCTGTTGGAGTCCAACATTGTAGTTTTCTTTGAATTCTGGTGGTGCAGTGAGGTGGCTGTTTTTTGGAAATTTTCCCATGTGGCAAACTTGCCTGAAAAGGACAGTAATACTCAGGTAGACTCGCTTCCTTGACACATCCCTGTTGGGTGATTATTAATAATGGTCGGAATGTGAACATTTGAATACCAACCATCACATGTGTGGCATGCAGTGGAGTTTGTATTTTGTCCTGCTCCAATGATGATGGATAACTATCCATTAGAGCCTTGCTCCCAACCATCACAGCACTAGCAATCATCATTGGTCAGTGTTGCATGGACCTTGTCTCTGAAGAGATGTCATGTGATAATGTTAGGGCCTACTGGAGTGAGGAGGAACAAGCTGCCCTTGTATCCTTTCTTCTCAAGCAGAAATGCACTGGCAAGATGGGTGATGGCACCTTCAAATCATCCATTCTGAATGCTGCTGCTGCCCACCTGGCCCATCTATTCCCAAACCAAAAAGGGCCAATGAAAAACAGTGAACATTGTAAGAGGCAGATTGCTAGTGTATGTCTCTATGCCGATTGTCTTATCTGTCTACTGATCAAGGTGCAGCTCAAAGTCATATTGAGGGACATCAACCAGTGGCGCAGCACATCGTGTGTCCACTGGGACAATGTAAATGGGGCAAAGGTTGTGATGGAGGAGGAGAAGCAAGTCTTTAAGATCTGGTTGCAGGTCAGTCCAATTTTTAATATGTCCAGCTGAAGGCCAATCGCTGTCAATAACAGGAACGACCTACAAATTCTATGTGACAGTTTGAGAACAGTAGATGGCACCATCTCGAGGTTATGGAGGAGTTGTTTCCGAATGACCAAGTGCATGGTAGTCATGCATTCCATCCCACTTCTCAGACCGGCACTGCTGGGCACAGCATTTCTGGCATCTCCACTGGGCCCCACCCCTCTCCTGTGCCTGGTACCTCTTTGGTGCCCCCTGGATATGTTGGTTCCAACTCTAGTCATATCTCAAGCAATCTGATCATGACTCTGTCCATTTCTCCCATTCCACTACAGTTTGTGCCTCCTTTGGTCAGGAGCCCTACTGGCACCATTGCTGATGGTGTAACTAACAATGTGACTGTCAAGAAAGAGAAATCCCCTGATTTCATTAGCAACTTCTCCTCTTTCCAATCACCTCATTCTGTGATGCTGCCCCTGGCTGCTGCTGCCATGTCCACCAATCCTGCTGTCTCCCCTGCCACAGGTTCTATTTCTTCAAGTAGGAAATGTGCTCTTACAAGTGCAGTCACCAGATCTGGTTCACCCTTGGGTGAACGAGTTCCAACAGCAGAAGCAGCTCTTCAGTCCATCTCTCTCACAGGTGATGGAGAACACTCATTGAAGAGAGCAAAGCAGAGTAAGCATCAGTCCACCCAGGCTGCCCTAGTTGGCATGCAAGGTTCCATGTCTTTCCTCAGCTCAGTCGTCATGTCCTTGTCTCCCATTGCTGTGCAGCAAATGTGCACTGACAAGTTGCAGGCTGCCCTTATGATGGTTGAGGAGTGTGACCAGGACCTCCCCATCGAAGCTAGAACAGCTTTGATGGAAGTGTTTCATCTTGACATAGGTGCGATTGATTTGTACATGATGACACATGACAGAGTCCTTCATAGAAACTGGATTCAAACTTGCATTTGTCATTTGAAACTTGTACCCAAGAACTATACATTGTAAATTCCATGTTGTAGCCTCAGTGTAGTTGTGGTACAATATATGCATTTTTATCCCAGATTGTGAAACATAAAGTGGGTCCATTTATTTGAAGGTATGCAAAATGAAAGTACAAAAAATGATAAAACTACAATTAAGTTTCACCTTGCATTTGTAGATGGCACCAGTAGTCACTCCACATAGCTTCAGTGATAGCATCACAAAAAGCCCTGCTCAAATGTTGTATGGACAAAGCATCATTGCTCTCATCTGCATTCTCCACCTCTAATGGCTCACTCCAATCTCCTGGCTCATTGACACCATCTTGCTCAACATCTCCACTTCCAGTTCCTCCATAATCCCCCTGTTCCATGGAAGCAGAAAGTTCTTGTGCATCTTTGGTCTTGCCATGGGTTGATATTATATTGTGGAAGACACAGAGTGCAACAGGAATAAGTGCTTGAACCTCAATCAAATATTCGGGGGGAAGGAGGAGGATTTGAAAATGACATTTGATGACACCAAAAATTCTCTCGATGATGTTACATGCAGATGTGTGATGCAGATTGAAGAGTTCTTCTTTGTTTGTGGGCCTGTGAAATGAAGATAAGTACAGCATATTACATTATCAATGAGCGTACCTCAGCAATGCCCAGTGCCACTCAGCCAGGTGATAGCAAGTGTTGTGATAAGGTACAAGGACTTTTGGTGACAAGGGGAAACTGGCATCTCTGAGGAAGTATTTTCCTTCAGGTATGTCAAGGCTGAATGTGCATGCATCCTGGAAGACCCGTGCATCTGAGGCTGACCCCTCCCAGCCAGTTAACACATAGGTAAACTTCATACCAAAATCACAGGCAAACAAGCAGTTCTGTGACACAAAGCCCTTCTGATTATGATACATGGCATGGTCATGGAGTGGAGGGGCAGCAGGGATGTGGCAGCCATCAATTGCTCCAATAGCATCCTTGAAGTAAGGCCAGAAGTGGTAATTGTTAACAAACTGTGGGTAGGAGTTGGTGATCAAGGATGTGACTGATATATATTTGGAGTAAAATGGCTCTGATATGAAGATTACTACCATTTTGTGAAAATACCTAAGCATAGATATGCTAAGTATGGACCAGGAATGAGTGTGTAGCAATGTACCTGGAAATTGTGTCATTGGATCTCTGAAAATGTTCTCCAACATATCCAATAGGTAGGCCAGTCATACACATATATATAAAAATGGCGAGTTGCTCTTCAAGGGAGACATGCTTCGAGGTATGGTGGCCATAACTCTGGAGTTCAAGAATGACTGCCTTGAAGGTGCCAGCACTCATACCCAGCTCATGACAAATGCAATCTGGGTGACCAAGGATAAGGTCAACCAACCACAACTCACCAGAAAGAGAAGATGTGTGGTAGGGCCATGGACTCCTGGGGATTTCTTCAGAAACAAGATCTATCACTAACCTAAGAAGGGTATGTGCAATCATCAATACATGCTCTCATATGAGTTCCTGATGCTCTCCTTGAGCATTGTCAGCCATGGCTGATCAGTGACTAGTGAGTACTCCAACAAATGTTTGCATCCCGACCATTATTAATAATCACCCAATGGGGATGTGTCAAGGAAGCAAGTCTACCCGAGTATTAAACACAGGTATCCATACTGGCTCTAAGTGCACAAAGAGCTGCTCTTTGTGTGCTTAGGCCTTACAGATGTACTTTCCAGCAGGGCTGCAGAATATAATTCTGAAATTTGTGCCAAGGATGTCAGTGTCAGCATAACCAACAAATATCATCATTGGATTGAGTGATTATATCAATGTTATTGGTTGTATAGTTGGGATCAAATCTAGATCATATACTCAAAACAGGTGGTGGACCATATATTGTACCTGAACATAGGCTGGATATCTGCCACTGGATATTTGGACATATAGAATAAGTATGTACAGCATACATGTAATTCAGTATATCAATTAATGATTGTGTCACATATTCAGGCTATGGCCTCCCTCATTTGTGGGCTGGATAATTTGGTAGATATACACCCACAGATATATGCTGGACAATCCCATAAATATACATTGGACAATCCCACAGATATAGGTTATACAATACTGGACACAGTTGCACACCCTTCACATGAGGGAGTTGGCATGGATGGCAAGTCTGTTCTTTTCCTGTACTATTCACAGTGATCAAGCATTTTATTCTTTGGATCTAGCCCAAGATATTGATGACCAGGATGCAACTGATGCTGACACAGAAGATAACTTGGACAATGGGCTTGGTAAGTAGTACTAGCCTAATGTTGGTATGATACTAATCCCCATTGTGTGCCCTGCAAATGCAAACATGAAGACATCCAACATGGAGACTCACAAGGCATGTTGTTGTGTTGATGACCATCATTTCTCTGGCTCATGTATTTCAGCAGAAGGCTCAGATAGTGACTGGTCAGCTGATGACAGGCACCACCACAGAGTTGAACAACATCATAAAGAGATACTTTCTGGAAATTATGACCTTGACACCCATCCCCCCACTCCTCATCACAATTTGTCCTCATCATCTGAGTCTGATGCAGACAATCACACCACAGAGGTGCATAGTCAGATGGAGGGTAGACATGTTCAATCTATCAGCATCAGCCAAGGTTTTGATGATGAGGAAGATGGCAGTAGTGTAGATGAACAGCCTCAAATCCATAAGCCTGGTTGACTACCTACAGAAGCTATTTGAAAAGCCCAGGTGCTCAGCACTCAGATGACTTGAGATGCACAAGAGATTGCTGACAAGTATGGGAAGAGCCTTAGATTGATCATGATCACCACCAAACTTGGTATGCCAGTACACATTCTAAGCAGTCAGGAGGCGAGTTATCTGAATGGTTGATGGTGAGCAAGGTACTTAATCAGTAGCAGAGACCACCAAGGACTACCATGCTCATCAGATGCAGCACTATGAAGAGCACAAAGATGAACATGATTATCCTCAGCTATGGGCCAACATTCATAAGTTCTGGAAGGAGAGTGTGACTGGTGCAAAGGACATGAGCTCAAAATCCATGGTAGGATTAGTAATGACATGCAGGGATGCCTTTATGCAAGCTGTAAGTATGTATTTTATTTTTCTTTGCAGTCTAGTCTAATTAGTTGTTACTGAAGGCACAAACATGGTGTAATGTCGAGGGGATACATACATGTATTCAGATGTGTCATTTATTCTGGGAATGACAAAGCAGCCCAGCAGGCACAAGGTATTTTTGCTGGCTCCCAGCTTTGTATGCAGCTAGCAAGCAAGAGGCAGACAGACATGGTGAGATTAATGGATTACCTCACTACAATTATCAAGTGAGCCCAATGCAATCTGGGCATAGTTACCTTCTCACATTGCTATTTCAGGTACAAGGCCCTTGACTCAGCTGTTGAGGTCCCCCTACCAAACTTTGCATCAATGTCACATGTCTCATATGATTGCAATCTCACATTGCAGCCACAGGAGTCTGGGTGGGATCACAACCATCACATACTTCCTCTGGTCCTCTTGCATAAACTTTGCAAGCTCCTATCAACATAGCTTATACTCCTTGTAACAAGTTCTCAGATGAAGTTGGTATTATCCATGGCCAGAAGAAAGTCCCATGGAGAACACTGCTGGACCTTTTGTACCTCCATCAATACACTCTTGTGGACTGGCCTGTGGGGGTTGGTGCAATCAGTGCTGACTTCAATGGGAAGTGCCTAAATGCCAATGAGCTCCATTCCCTTACTGTGCCCTTCCTCTGTTGGAGTTCAAAAATTAAGTACTATTTCTGGATTGGCTGATCCTGACAATCTGTGATTGATATATGTTGTAGATATATACTAGGGCAAGCTGGGGTTAGAGTTTAGCTTGTCAACAATCCAGATTATGAGCTATCATGAAATACCATAGATTTGAGTGATCAGTCCAGATCTTGAATTGATAGGGTGTTGCCTCTAAGTAATGGAACCATGTCTCCAGTGCCCTGATAATGGCCAGCATCTCCTTATTAAACACCTGATAATTTCACTCAGGCAGAGTCATGTGATGAGAGTAATAGGCAGCAGGTCACCACAAGCCATCAGGACACTCCACTGAGAGGACAGCACCAGTAGCAGAATTGGAAGCATCTGTCTCCAACTGGAAGTTTCTGTCCTGATCAGAGGATGCAAGAACTGGTGCAGTGGTGAAAGTGTCTTTTAACATATCAATTTCCATCTGTTCCTTTTCTCCCCACATCCAGAGCATATCTTTTTTTGCAAGATCATTAAGTGGTTGCATGGCCTGTGCAAAGTCCTTGATAAAGTGGCAATAGAAATTGGCAAGACCAACCCCTGACTGACTGACCTTGGTGGGTATCAGCCAGTCCTTGATTGCTTTGACCTTTGAGTTGTCCATCTTTATTCCATTGACTCCTACCATCCCTAAAAACTCCACTGACCTTTGTTTGAAGAAGCACTTCTCTGGTTTTACAAAGAGGTCATGTTCCTCTAGCCTCCTATACAGACCTCAAGGATGATCTTGTCATGTTCTGCCTTGCTATCAGTTTTTGTGAAGATCATGAGGTCATCAATATAATGACCACTACCTCCTCCATATCCCTAAAAAAGTTATTCATCATGTTTTGAAATGTGGATGGAGAGTTGCAGAGGCTGAAATACATGACCAGTACCCTTTGTGAGTGATGAAGGCCACTTTCCACTCATCTCTTTCCTTGACATGAACATTGTTATATCCCCACCTTAGATCCACTTTGCTGAAGAGTTTACACTTATCAATGAGCTGGGAGATTAGAGGAAGGGGGTAGGCATTTTTGACAGTGTGTTCATTCAGGTAGCAGTAGTCCTGTACCATCCACTTCTTTTCATCCTTTTTGGGAACAAAGAACACCAGAGAAGTCTGTGGAGACTTTGAGGGCCTGATGTAGCCTTTATGCAACTGGTCATCCAAAAATTCTGACACCTCCTTTTGCTCATCTACAGAGAGGGGAATGATCATTTTGGGGAGAGCGAGACTTTGAGATCAGTGGCATGATCCCAGGATTTTCACACAGCAGTGAGAAAGTTTAACAGTCTTGGAGTCCCAGCAACTCTCTGGGTTATGTCTCCTGAGCCAGGCATGGCCTAGAATAAGGGGGAGTGATCCCAGCACAGTGACTTGGGCCCAGACATTTTCTCAATGACCCTGATAGTTCATTACCAGGTCAGTGACATGTGTGATGTCTCCTATGGAGTTCCAAGTCCCATCCACATTTAACACAGAGACTGGTTTTCCTAGTGTTAGGAGTTTGTCCAACAAGGTATCATTTGCCCCAGAGTCCATCCACCAGTGCCCTGAGAGGCCAGCTTCCAGGTCTTCCTTCCAGTACCACTTTGAACTCCAGCTTCAAGCCCACCATCCCAACCTTTGAGTCTTTTAGGATTTGGTTTGCTCCGTTCTGTGGGGGTACACTTTTTTTGTTTTATTGCAAGAGGACTTAAGCACCACATGTTTAATGTCTGTGGCCAAGCCACTAGTGGACTCCTCTTCAGACAAAGTAACCAATGATTTAAATACATCCTGATCATTGTAAGTCTTCAGACAGAAAAGTGATTACAGACCTGGCTAGTAGACACCTGATTATCTACTGGCCAAACTCTTTTCCCTGCTGCTTCATTTCATTACAGTGGTTTGCAAAAGTTCATGGAAAAACCAAAATTCAGTTTCATGCTCCAGAGACTGCCAATAAGTACCCCAGATGCAGCCCTAGATACATTTGGTAGACAGTATTAGCAGTTGGCATTGGTGGGCCAAATACACTGACATACCTTTTGTTGAATATCATTGTACCACTGATGTACTGATAACAAAACTTCTCTCTTTCCATGCCTCACAAGGGCATCTCAGATGACCTAAAACATCATATACTGGTCCTCTACTATGATGGGTATGCTGTCAAGGATATCTGCCATGTCCTCAGTATCAAGAAGACTATGGTTTAGAGCATCCTCAAGCAGTATCAGCAACTCAGTTCCATCAGAAATCCTCACAAGTACTCATGTATAGTTAGTCACCCTCATTCTCTCAGTCAGTACAACTATGCCTTCCTATCTGTCATTGTTTCTCTGCCTTGGACATAATTTTCCCTCATGCCATTTTCTTGACCCTTGACCTTTGAATAGATTGTCAGTGAAACAGAAAAAGCTTGCAAGTTATTATCATCTTCTAGAGCCAGAGACTGCAACATAGTGCCAGCAAACTGGCAGGCATGAGACAAGAGAGTACAACTAATACACTACCTACCAAATGTATCTAGGGCTGCATCCAGGGTCCTTATCAGCAGTCTCCAGAGTGTGAAACTGAATTTTCCTAGAGTATCTCATTCAATATTTGAACTGAGGTGCTATGACATAGTACAAGAGCTTTTACAGTGACTCAAAAAACCCTTTCAATGTTTTGCTGTTGTGTATTGATGGTGGTGCCAAAAATCAGGGAAACCCTAAGAAATCTTGGAAGTATTCATACAGATAGCCTTAGGTCATGGCTTCAAAATGGTATGTTACCCAAGTTGTTTGGCTTTGTTTTCATTGAGATATTGCATGCTTAATCAGGACAACTCATTGAATTGGTTTTTTTTGCCAATGAAATGGCAGCATATTCATAGCAACTGGACAGCATATTTTATGGTTTGGAGCATGCATTTTTGGCAGTCATGCATGCTAGTGATTACATAATATATCACATAATCAATTTGATGGTTTGTCAGCATTTAAACAAGGCCAACCATTGAACTTGAGTCATTGATCCTCTATCCTGTACCATCACTCAATCAGGACCATTCTCTCAGGGAAATGTGGTGTTAATGGCATTACCATGAGTAGGATGTATGCCCAGCACAGGGCATAGTCTGGCTGACCCTCCTTGGCTCCTGGTGTGCAGAGGAGGGCATTGCATCACCCCAACCTTGGTGACCTTTTCTTATGTAGAAATGCACCAGTTGAGAGGGGATTAGTTCATTCTTCATGTCCTGAAGTGCCAGAATAACTTCCATGACATTTTCATCTTTCCCAATACTGATTACTGTCAGGACTCCTCAGGCATTGGTAGCAGAAATGGTACAGGGATGAATGTTAGCAACTATTTTAAGAGGCCAATGGTGCTGGGCATACATCCTACTCATGGTAATGCCATTAACACCACATTTCCCTGAGAGAACAGTCCTGATTGAGTGATGGTGCAGGATAGAGGATCAATGACTCAAGTTCAATGGTTGGCCTTGTTTAAATGCTGACAAACCATCAAATTGATTATGTGATATATTATGTAATCACTAGCATGCATGACTGCCAAAAATGCATGCTCCAAACCATAAAATATGCTGTCCAGTTGCCATGAATATGCTGCCATTTCATTGGCAAAAAAAAACCAATTCAATGAGTTGTCCTGATTAAACATGCAATATCTCAACCAAAACAAAGCCAAACAACTTGGACAAGTACCATTTTGAAGCCATGACCTAAGGCTATCTGTATGAATACTTTCAAGATTTCTTAGAATTTCCCTGATTTTTGGCATCACCATCAATACAAAACAGCAAAACATTGAAAGGGTTTTTGGAGTCACTGTATACTACAGAGAACATTCTAAAGCAATGTCCAGATAACATACCTCTGGAGTGCAGTATGGATGAACCAGAGAGTTAGTAAAGTATTAGTAAGTACTGCTGGTAGTCACCAGATAGCTGGACAACAGAGGATTAGTCACAAAATACTGAAATGGTAAGCTAACTTGAAGTGAGGGAAACATATACCAAATATAGAATACAGAATGGAGAGAATATCAAATGTAGCCTATGGATGGAGAGCCATCCCATAATGGAGTCCTGGGGGACTAGAACAAAGCAAAACACACTCAGAGTTCATGCTAGGATGTGACAATACACCTCAATCAATGAACATGTGGCTGTAGACACATGCATGTGAGTGATACAGAAAAAACCTGGAACAGTGCCCAGGACACTTTTCTTACTTGTCTGGCTTTGCAAAGTGTGGAAACCTCAAAAATCCTGCCAGTTAGGAAAGCATTTGCCAGAATATGAAAATGTTCCAAAAGAGGAAAAAAGTAATGTGTGAAATTGCTGATGGAAGTGGATAAAGAAGTATCTCAGGTGATATGATATTTTATGCTTAGTGGAAACTCGCAGTATGGTGTCACACCTCAATTTGATATTTGGCAAGATTGCAGAGCAGAATATGTGGAGGTAGGTCTTGTGTTCACAGAAACCCTCCAACTCATATTCCATCACATTGGGTCACCTGAGAATGTCAGGTTTGCACTGGGAATGAATTGTGTCCAATAAACTTTGTAAACATGGTAATACAAATATCTACTGTACAATGTATTCATGTTGAAGTCAGTCTACAGGATTCAAGCACCAGTGCCACTTATCCCCATGAACCATGTGACTCATGTCCAGCTCTGTGCAGCAGTCACCTGGCATTACAACTACACTGGAACTGGAGTAAAATGGTCTCCAAAATGTTGGGGGTAACCAAAGTAATAGTTGTCCCTTTGGACCTCTGAACCAGCCATCAAAATGAAGCTTGACTGGTTCATACCAGTTATTAGCACCTTCTGGTTCAAACCTATCAAGGAGTTGTTCACTGTCATAGAGTGCATGTGAAGGAACTGATGAAAAGCAAACAGTGTGCCTAGCTGGAGGTTACTTGAGTTAGGTCATGACATATGTAAGCTGCAAGTGTCCTCACCATTTGTTATATTATGACATGAGGTGAAGGTGCCATTTGAGACAGGTGGTGATAATGTCAGCTTTTGATGCTTGGTGATGGTATTCTCATATATTTGAGTATCCCATATCCTAATTGTGTGGTCATAGGAGCCTGAGACAATCCTCTCCCCATCAGGGGAGAATGCAACTGTAGCCACTGGACCAGTGTGACCTTGGGCAAGGCAGTAAAGTTGTACACATCTCTCAGCACACCAGACCCTTACAGTCTTGTCCTCTGACCCTGAGACAATCCTCTGGCCATCAGGGGAGAAAGCAACTGACAACACCCAATCAATATGCCCCTGAAGAGGGATGCCTATTGGCACACACCCCTCAGCATCCCAGATCCTCACAAGCCCATCACATGACCCTGAAACAATCTTCTTGCCATTGGGAGAAAATGCAACTGACCAGACCCAATGATCATGCCAATGAAGAGGATGGCCAAGTGGCACACCTCCCTCAGTATCCCAGACCCTTGCAGTCTTGTCCCTGGACCCTGAAACAATCCTCTTTCCATCAGGGGAGAATGCAACTGACTGGACCCAATCAGTATGACCCTGAAGAGGGTTGCCAATCTGCATACCCTTCCCCACATCCCAGATCCTCACAGTCCTGTCTGCTGAACCTGAAACAATCATCCTGCTATCAGGAGAAAATGCAACTGACAGGACACCATCAGTCTGGCACTGAAGAGGGCTGCCAATCTCCACACCAGTCTCAGCATCCCAGACCCTCACAGTCCCATCTTTCGACCCTGAAGCAATCCTCTTGCCATCAGGGGAGAATGCAACTGACCGGATCCGATCAGTATGTCCCTGGAGAGAGCTGCCAATCTGCACACCCCTCTTTGCATCCCAGATCCTCAAAGTCCTGTCCTTTGACCCAGAGACAACCCTCTTGCCATCAGGGGAGAATGCAACTGACTGGACCCAATCAGTATGCCCATGAAGAGGGCTGCTGATCTGCACACCTCCCCCAACAACCCAGACCCTCACAATATTGTCCTCTGATGCTGAAACAATCCTCTTGCCATCAGGGGAGAATGCAACTGACCAGACCCAATGAGTATGGCCCTGAAGAGGGCCACCAATCTGCACACCTTGCTCAGAATCCCAAACCCTCACAGTGCAGTCTTCTGACCCTGATACAATCCTCTTGCCATCAGGGGAGAAGGCAACTGACTGAACTTGGTCTGTATGCCCCAAAAGAGGGCTGCCAATAAGCATGCCTCCCTCAGTATCCCAGACCCTCACAGTCATGTCCTTGGACCCTGAAACAATCCTCTTTCCATCAGGGGAGAATGCAACTGACTGGACCCAATCAGTATGACCCCAAAGAGGGCTGCCAATCTGCACACCCCTCTTTGCATCCCAGATCCTCAAAGTCCTGTCCTTTGACCCAGAGACAACCCTCTTGCCATCAGGGGAGAATGCAACTGACTGGACCCAATCAGTATGCCTATGAAGAGGGTTGCCAATCTGCACACCTCCCTCAACCTCCCAGATCCTTACAGTCCCATCACATGACCCTGAAACAACCCTTGTTCCATCAAGGGAGAATGCAGCTGACAATCCCTGATGATAATGTCCCCCAAGAGGGTTGTCAAAAATTTGCACACCCCTCTCAATATCCCAGACACTCACACCCCCATCAGATGTCCCTGAGAAAATCCTCTTGCCATCAGTGGAGAAAGCAACTGACTGGACACTACCAGCATGTACCCAAAGAGGGCTGCCAATCTGCCCACCCTTCTCTGCATCCCAGATCCTTATGGTATGGTCATTTGCCCCTGAGACAATCTTCTTTCCATCAGGAGAAAATGCAACTGAGGTAACTGCATTAATATGCCCCTCCAAGGCTAGCTGGGCAGCTGGCCACTCTTTAAGCCCTCCCCCAGGAACCCCAATAAGGCAAGAGAATTTTGGTAGGAGCACTTTTGACAGTCTGGAGTTTGAAGGAGCAAGGGGCAATGCAGATGTGTAAAGGTGTGGAGCACTGTGTGAGACTGCACTGCCAAAGTTCTGAATGAACTGGATCTCATCTTGTACCATTATTGATGCATCCTCAAACTCCACCTGGTCCTTTTGGTGCAGTGTGAGGGGATGTGAAGCCAAAGCATAAGATACTCACCAGTAGCCATGTTGCAGTATAGACAAGAGCATCTATGGCTGTTCCAAATACACCAATAATGCTCACAGTCTCCAGCCAGAAAAGAACTTTTTCACTCCCTACAATGCTTCTCACTAGCTCTGCAAGAACCAGGTCAAAGGTAGTCTGCTGCAGATGTTGGGCCCAGAATTGACAAGAATAGGATAGCTGGGGTGGAATGTATTTGTTGATTCTGGCTTGTAGGTCAGCAACTTGAGCATTGCTGAAGTAGGAACTTTCAAGTCTGCAGATGTTGAATTGCAGCTCCCTACTGAGTATTTGCAGTGAGGCAAAGGCTAGGTTGTATGGATCAGAAGTGTCAATGAAGTAGTCCCCACTCCGTGATCGATCTGTCAGGAAGTCATAAAGGGATGCATGGAGAGGGCGAACAGGAGTGGAATCACTGATGCCAGCCAATACTGGTGCTAAAAACTCCAAGATGACAACAAGATTATAGCGGTCCTCCACATTGGGGAAGTGATTTCGCATGAGCTGCAATGTTGACATAGGCAGGGGTATCAATGTTGTCAATATCTGCTGCATCACTGAACGGAACCGTGTCAGGGATATCTGGTCTGTCCGCGGTATAGTACTCTCCAGTACTGCTGCATAAAGTTGGTCCAAAAGCATCCCCCCACGTCCAGACCGGAGGGCAACCACCTCGTCAAAGCGCTCCTTCAGAGTTCGTCCAGCCCCTTTCTGCTTGATGAACTGACAAGCCAACCGTGCCCATTCAAAGAGGCCACCCGACCTTTGAGTAATCTGATCTATCTCCTTGGGTCCAATGATATCCATGAGATGGCGGTGGCAAAGTTCACGAGAAACGAATATGTGGATGTCGTGCTCAGCGGACGCCAGAGGCACCTCATCCAGAGAAGTTATTGTCACGTGTTGACAACTGCCAAGGGCTTCCTCAATATCCGGCAGCAGCCTGGATGTCAAAAGAATGCGGAAAGTGACAGGTAGTTCCCGTGATGTGAGGAGGGACAAGATACGACTTCGTGAACTCTCTGGTCCACTTTCGTCCAACGCATCAATCACCACAACCACATTCCCAATGATCACTCCGCCAGCCTTGGCCAACGGTTCCAGGATGAGTCGCTGCCACTGCTGCCTCACATCCCGCGTAGTTTTGAGAGAATAGTCCTTTGAGACAATATCAGCCAGGGCTCGCCGAAACGCCGGGTCACGGTCTGCCAGATCACGAGCGATGGTCGTCAGAATCTTCTCTTCACGATGTTCGGCCAACCTGTCACGCGCAAAGCAAAAGCAGGACCCGAGTCCACCTACGTCCTTCATCCATGCGGCAATCGTATGTGCAATGGCTGACTTTCCTCTTCCAGCCTGCCCCTGGAGCCACATGATACGAGGGGCGTCGACACGAGGGTCAGCGATCCAGTTAATAATGTGCCGCGAAACCTTCGTCCTCGTGCCATCGAGACATATCTTAGCCGTGTCAAGGCCAGCGCCACCAGCATAAGCCATGCCTTCGAGGTTCAAGTCTTCTAGTATGCGGTGCATGTTGATCTGAATATCCCGGACCGCGCGATCGCAGTACTGCTGCATTAAATCACTTAGGGTCGTGGTGTAGTCATCAACAATGGCCTGCGTGTTGGAGCCGATGTTCTTTCCTGTCCTTTTCCCTAAGAATAAACTGTATTAACGTGGAGCCAAGCGGGGTATGATGTGACTCACAGAAACTCTTGGTTTCGGAATAGTCTTTGATAAACTGTGCAGCGTCGCTTATCACCCGTGCAATCTTCGCAAGGGTATCTTTCATATCATCTATATTGTTGATGGTATCTTTTTCGGTGAGAAATGCGTAGACACTTCGGATCGTCTGCAGGAGGCTAGATACCGCCCGATCCAAGTTCACTTGTTTCATGAGCAACTATGAACCGCCATATGAGATGGCGAATGCATGTAAGAGTGGGAACGTACCTGAGAAGCAGCTGTCAAAATTCCCAGTGCAATCTGAGCATAGGGGTGGATCTAACAACATGCATTCTGTCACTGAATCGAACGAGCAGGAAAATGAAAATACATTGGATAGAGCCGTGACGACTCGATTGAAATTTTCGAAAGGTTGGAGATACGTATTGGTGAAGTGTTGGATGTCAGTAAACGCATCGTTGACATTGGTGATGGTATTGATAGTGCCTTCGCTGAGAGATGGGGAATCCATGTTTCCGGAAGCGGATGCTACGTCATCGGTGCCAAGTGCAGGTTTTGGTTCCATCTTGTTTGATTTCATTTGATTCTGTCCACTGTTTAGGGACTTTCGGTCTGACATAGTAGGTCACATACGTCCTTATATGGGACTGTCACGGGTTGCCCCTGCTGCTCCTGGGTTGCTCCGGACCCACTTGTACCAACTACTGCCGCAGTGACAAAACTCGACTGATTCTTGTCCGACCGATGGAGGAAGAGCCTCATCCTGGCAAGTGTCCCCCGAAAAGGACTGCCCGATGTTTCGGTCATGGAGGCGGAATCCACGGCAGGGACCTGCACGGGTCCCTAGCACCAATTTTTTGGCCATCGATAAGCACCATCGGTCAAAAAGAATGTAACTGGCATACCGAAGGAAGGTTAGGTGTGGAGCGGGTGTTTCCGATTTCGAAGGGATGGCGTTTCCTTGGATGCTGACGGCCCATTGAGAAATGATTATTTTCCGTGGGGTGGACGTTTGACTCGACGATATCGATATGCCAATCAGCGAGTCTCAGCTGCAGAAGGGTTGCAAAAGGCTCACGTGTTTGTTACGTGGAATGTTGTGAGGTTGAGTTAGAAATTGCTCTTGTAATTAAAGCTCCGAATTACTCATTGAAATCTTCTGGAAGCTCTATCACACTGCACCATTCACAACGCTAAGACTAATCTGATGTGTACAGTAGTGGTACAGAGTAGATAACCAAGAACCTCCTGGGCTAACCTACTCGGCGCCAGCGGGACATCAGGAGAGTAGTAAGATCGAACAATCTGAAAAAAAAAACGTTCTAAAGTACACCGTATAGGCGCCGACAAGCAGTTAACGCGTAAACAGGAGAGAAAAAGATGAGGTAAATGAAGTGGGAGACCGTATAGAAGCATTGAGTCTCTTGACAAACAACGCTAGAATAAATAGTAAGACACTCACGACCTAAGATCGTCTAGGTTGACCTAGATGTAACAAACGAAGGAAGCCAGAGACGGACTGGAGAGATTGCATATCTACTTGTATATTGAGACACGATCAAATGGACAAGGAAGACGTCATGATATATGGTGGCATATTATCTTGATTTGAGAGTTGCTATTTTTCTTTCTTTGGTCTTGGGGACGGGCTAGCCTATTACTATTCGTAACGGCCAGGGCCTTGGAGAGAGGCCAGCCAAATACGCGTTTTGTATAACCTTGGAAACGAGACGGTGAGTGAACACACTACGGGAACAACAGTAAACGCAATGTTGGCGCACCTGAACAACTCTCGCACGAGCTCTCAGAAGTCGATGCGCTTCTCTGCGATGAAATAGAATGTCAATTTTCGCCGATCCCTGTGTTTTGTTCAACCAGCAACTTTGCCACATGGCCCCCGGTACTCGTGCACAACGAACCACTGATATTCTGCGTCTATGACTTCCATTGGTAACTTCTTTGCAGTGCCTTTAATTCGTCTTGCGACTTTGCAACGAGTTGTCTGCAAAACCCAAGGGTTAGACACCTGGGATCAATAACTAGGGTGAAAGAAACCGCACTGTCTATCCTGAGGCTGGGCCTTTCCATAGATCATCTTTGGATTTATTTCCTTCTTGGAACCTTGCTGACCGCCAGGGCTCAGCGGACTGCCATCCCCATATGCGACGCGTTCTCTCTGCTCGCGCTCAAAGGCCTCTACTTCCTTGAGCGTGATGGAATCGTTGACAACGGTACCCAAATCCTTCCCCCGATCGGCCTCCACGATGACGAGATCACCCACTCGAATGTCGAGACTGAGATCGGTCAGATAGAAAAGATCGGTGCGACCGGCTTTGAATTCGACAATGTAGAGCGGCCAAGAAGCGGGAACAGACGAAAGCGGAACGCCTTTGCCGAGGTCGTTGAGATTCGGGACGGGTGCGTCGGACGTACGACGTTGCATTTGCTGGGGGTAAAACGGACCCTGCTGAGGTTGGATCGGGCGACCCGTCGTGGTTGTGAGGATGGGATGGAACTCTGCGAGGTGGAGCGGTTATAAGACGGGGCATCGTTGTTGCCCTGGGGAAGGTATTGAATGCCCTTTCCGGGATCAAACGAGCAGTAAGAGATGGCTGTTGGTGCTGGTGCTGGTGCTGGTGCTGGTGCTGAGAACCAAGGCCGTTGTTGCCACCGGCGAGGTATTGGGCGTCTATCAGCTGCTGTTCCAGCTGACTGCGGGGGGACCGCCACCAGCAGACAAGCCACTATCACTTGGGGATCCGAAGCGCTGGCGCGATGAAAACGAGGTACCGGTTGGGATATTGAGGTTGATGTGTTGATAGGGGGATATGCGGTCCGATGTCAGAGGACTTCTCGATAGGGGGGCATAAATGGGAAGCGAGGCTGGCTCAGACTCGGGGGGTGAGCGGAGGACGATGACACAGACCCGTCCTTGGAGAGGCTAAGCGATCCCAAGTCTGCGGCAAGATCATCGTCGGAGAACATTAAGCCCCCACGACCGAACGAGGGAGCGTGGAACACACTTGAACGTGCTGCTGCGCTTGACTCGTCCTGGGTGTCGTGGCCCGGGGCGTTGAAGCCAACGACCGTGGGCCGTCGGGGCTGGACGACACTGACGCTGTGACGTCTGCTCGTCGTTCCATTTCCACCACTCCCGTTCTCGTCCTTGGGCGGGTTCATACCTGCCCATAGCTCGCGGAGGGCGGAGCCGTTGTCCAAGAGAATCTGGCCGACGTCTCTGACGAACGGGCTCATGTTAGAGGCGTCGATAGTGTTGTGTCTGTAGCCATTGCCGGTGTTGCCGGTACCGGACGACGACTCAAAGTGGTGCCCGCTGCTGCCGAGAGGCGATCTTCCAATGGTCCCGAACGACCCGTACCGGCTAGAGCCAGGTGGTTTCATGTCCGCATAGCGAGTGGATGGAATGTTGAGCGGATTGCTGGAAGAGTCTGATGGAGATGAAGACCAGAAATTGTCAGACTGGAACGGACGTGAAATGGGGCGGGGGTCGTCGTTGCTAGCGACCGAGACCTGCTGCATCCGCCGAGGAGGGAAATGGACGGCCGCGAGGCACTGGGGTCGATGACTGGGCGTACAGAGGACTACCAGTGGCATCGTTGCTGTCATATGCGTCTTCTTCGAATTCTTCGTCGTCCTCGAAGGGGCCACCCGAAGGGAATCTCGGGGATGAAACAAGCAGTGAGGGACGGCCGTAGTTGCTGTTGACAGCCAATCGATTATTTACCGTTCCCATACTTGTCTGCAGCTGATTTGTGCTGGCCACCCACCCAATATGTGCTTGTGGATCATGTGGGCCTCCAATCGGAATCGAAGCTCATTCGTAAATAACGTCTATCATTTCTGATCAACCCCAGTGGGTTCGCTCGAGATCGCGCTTGTAATTGCCGTGTGTTGGTGTTGTGAAATCGTCGGTCCCTCCATTAGTATGTGAACAATTCATAACTTGACGGTGAGAGTGAATGACGTCCAGAGTCTTCCCATCGTTGTCCTCGACGTTCTCAGCTTGTTCTTGTGCTGTCAACATCTTCCGCGGCTCTGCAGCGTCTCAATATCCGAACTTCACGTTCGTTGTCGACGATATCGGTGCAAGATCAGTCCACGACGACGGCAGTGACAGACACTCTCGACTCCGCAGCCCAGGAAAAAGGATCGCTGTTAAAAGCTTCCCATTACACAGACAAGCCGTTCACGGTGACAATCACATTCACGAACACGCTTACCGCAGCATTATCCCAGTTCAACCAGGTCAGAAACTCATGATGTTTCGTCTGCTAGGTTCTATTCCTTGATCAGTGTCTCCAGGTACATAGGACTGACTTCCTGTAGGCCAGATGGTTGTGCAAGACCGCCCCCTCACAGGCCCATCTGGAAGACCAACGTGTCACGGCGAAAACACGTTTGTCGGCATGTCTAATGCTTCGTCCGGTCTGCTGGAAACATGGTCCTTGGTGCGACTCGAATACAAAACAGCCGCACCACATTTTCTCTTCGTCCTCGGGCCTCCCAGAATGATGGCATGTAAATGTCTCAGTCGATGGCTCACCGCCTGACCGATGCTATCAACCACCCATAAGCCCGTCCAGGCTTCTAACCCCCATCGACGTTGCAGAGCAACAGCGGAAAACCGATGATCTTGGTTCTCATCTCGTACAGTGCCAGAGAAGTGCGATGATGTACCCCCCCTTCACAGCACTCATCAGTGAAGTGGCTAGTTGGTACCCGACGGTTCTTGGCAGTCCGGACTGGTCTTAATGACAATCCGGCTCCCTGATGCCTCCTTGTGACGGGGCGTGCACAGCAACAACTACAGTGACCACAACCTCAACCACAAGGGCCACCTAGCGGACTACCATTACGGACCGGACCATCCCACCCCGCGAACCTCGCAGTCGTAGTGTATACCATCTTCACTTGTCTCAGCTGCGGGCTTACCTCCCGCAAACTCAACTTCAAGCACCATCCCTGCAACAACGACAATCTGCAACCACCCATCTCATCCATTGCAAGGACCGTCGAAAATACAGCGCCTATGAGCCTTGCCGCATCAGATCCAGGTGAATCGCAACAGCAACCACCGTAATTCCCCCATCTTAAGTATGAGTATAGTGCTGGGACCTACTACATGCCGTGCAAACCTTACCTGATGGACCAATGGTATTGCCCCATTGGGGTTCGGCTAGGGGTGCATTCGTCTGGTGCAGTTTAGTGGCCGGCTTTCGGGCGAGGGCTATGAGGTTATCCATCTCCTCGGTCGTTGTGGCGTCCGTTAATTAACGATCATCTGACAGATACATCGACTACAATTTTGGGATGACCTAGCACAGGACTACTTTACCTTGAGTGCGGTGATGAATATCACGCTATGGAAAGACAACAAGAGGATAAACCGTTCTGCACATGATTGGGTCTCATCTACCACATCGCATTCACGCGTCCCACTAAACGGAAATTGGTTATTCCAGTTTTTGTCGTAACGATGTCAAGTCAATGACGCTTTCCCTTGACCACGCACTCGAACGACTACTGAGCAGGATCATGCAGTGGTAGGGTGCGTTACTCATACAAGTATATCCACAGGTACACGGTGATTCTGCGAATTACTCTTACCATTCACATATTATTATTCCCGGCTCCGGGTTGCATGCCAACCCCGCTCGCAACCGTTTCATTGTTCGCTCAAGATTCAGTATCACTAATCCAATGCGAACGTACACGAGCAGTATCGAGTCACCCAAGGCGTCCAGTCCGAATAAATATTCCAGGCACCCATCGCACGAAGAAGGTAGGCAGTGGAAAGAGCATCGGGGACCTATCAATGATTCAGCTGTACCGGGTCAGCCTGTATATGCCTTTGGCATCCCGTAGGTGACTATGCGAAGCTTGGAGGTAAGTCGCCGACAGGCCTCGAATATCAGCAATTTCTGAGAATGTGAGGTTTTGCAGTTGGCCGAGGGCGTGAGTCGGGTGACAGAATTGATCGCGTTTGCACAGAAAACGAGGCAGTGAGCGATGGGTGGCTACGCTCGGATTTGCTTCTAGCTATCGTCTTTCTGAGCATTTGTTAGGTAAAGATTGCACAGGAAATGCGAGGTCGTTATCCGCTCCTACTGGGGGGCGAAGGGTTTTTCCGGGATACGGCGCCGCTGCCTTACAACCGTAACCAGCTGTGACACTACACCCCGACATGTCTAGGACAGTATCGATACACCCAGGTCTGTCTGGAAACTCACCACAAGGTGCACCGCCTATACCTCCGGTTAAGTTCTCCCTCATAGTCTCCTATTCCTTCGCAAGAACCAACAGCCACGCTGTCAATGGCCGTCATGTCACTGAGGAGCCAGCCTGGAAATAGTAGCCGTTCACCGACATCCGCTAGCACCGAGGCGCAGAATAGAACACGAGAAGATTCAAAACAGCGTGGCTGACAATACAGCACAAAATTTCCCTGTCAAAGTCAACAACATTCTTGCGACTGTCGCATCCGGAGAGAGGAGAAAGAGGGGTGGGGAGGGGAAGTCATGTTGGTGCTTGGATCAATACCTATATACCGATCTATTACCATTACTTCTCTCACTTGGTGACTTCATGTCATTGTTGCCGTGCATATTTCTTTTTGCCAAACCGACTTCTTCAGCTAGTTTGGCTATTTACACTTGCGTATACTGCCACATTACTCAGCTTATGGCTCCATCCGAGCAGATAATAACCCTCACGATGTGGTGTGTAATGTGTAAGATGTGCCACGGCCCACGGGTATCTTATATTCTTATATATTATTATTCTCATATATTAGCGGGCGTGGCCCGTGGGAACCCCCATAGGCGCGCGTCTCCACTCGGTCCCTTGCCTTTGTGGGACGTCGCAACTCGGGTCTGGCCACGAGAATTGCCTTTTGGGCGCACGAAAAACCATGTGGTTTTCGATCTCAGTCTGACCCACCCAACCTTAATCTTAAACTTATCTTATTAGATATTGTCTACATTCATGTGAGCACTTGCCACCCATATCTGCCCTCGACGCCCTCCTTACGTAAGGGCCATGCGACATTAGGACTCCACCCTGTTGCGTGGGAAATGGGGAGACAGGCATCTTGATATCGATCAAGCTGCAAGTCATCGTGAGTCTCTGCGGTCACGGGCTTTCACACTGATCCTCCGCTCACCTTAAGCTCTACGCTATCAAGGATATAGAATCGTAGTTTTGCTCTGCATGGCTCCTGGTCGTCGTATCAGAAAGTGGTTAAAGTCGCTCTCGCCAGCAAGCGGCAGTGATTCTCATCGCGCCAACCAAGGCGATGCAAGTGATATAGTTCCCGCTGCAACAGAAACTACGGCTGCAGGTATGATTATTTCTAGCCCCCAATAAATCAGGCGCTTGATATTGGAATATCATAGCTAGCAATCTCGCTGGCGATGCAGCGAGTCCAGTTCCCGCTCAGATTGAAGCCACACTTCAAGGTAAGTACTGCCGCATTATGTGAATCTCGCACTGTCTCCATATGTCGAATCGCAGCAACTACGTCTTCTGGGCCTGCTTACCGCCTTGATTCTAAGATGGCGAATGAATACCTGAAAAAGATAAAGCGCTTTCGAATTTTGGTCATGGGAAGAGCAAATGCAGGTAAAACCACCATCCTTCAAAGGGTCTGCAACTCTACGGATAAGCCAGAGATTTTTGATGGGAAGGGAGACAAGGTATAGTCCTGTATGGTCAGTGATACTTACCTGATTGATTCTCAGATCAAGAGTGACATCGTGCAGGGCACATTGACAGTAAGCTGCTATGGTTGATGGCTCCTGAAGTTCATATTGAAATTGAGTACTTCCAGCGTGGTTATCATGATATTCAGAATGAGCTTGTGTTTCAGAGCAACCCGGGCTTTGTATTCCATGACTCCTGTGGTTTTGAAGCAGGATCCACACAGCAATTCGACCAGATGAAGCACTTTGTGGCTGACCATGCTGTAACAACGAGAGTGAACGAGCGCATTCATGCTATCTGGTAAGAGCTACACTATGAGCGACTGCAGACTAAAACAATATATATAACTCTAGGTTTTGCATCCCCATGACTGATTCCCACAGGACAGTAACTGCTGCAGAACGGAAATTTTTTAATGAGTGTGATACAGGACATGGTGAATGTTATTTGATGGACATGGTTGTCGTGCATAACTGAGCACCACACTTAGTTCCTGTGATAGTATTGGTGACAAAGGTGGATGCCTTGTACCTTACAGCTATCAGGGAGCTTCTGGATGGGGGTTTGAAAATAGCAGAGGCTAAAGCAAGGGCTACAGAGAAGCAAGGAGAGCTGTTGGAAAAGTGGTTTGGATATGTAAAGCATGAGCTTGATATGTGCAGGTTTCCACCTAAGGGATATGTATCACTCAACAGTGGGTATTTCCTCACTTGGGGACAATACTGCTAAGAACTCCTGATGGCAGAGATGCATGAAGAAGAAGCAGATTGCACTGCTTTGATGGAGTGCACAGCAAATGTTCTAAATGAGGAAGGTTTACAAAGACTGCTTATATCAACACAGCAGTCAAGTGTTGGGATATGTATTAAGTATGCTGTGAACAAGTAAGTAAGCAAATAAATGGTGGAGGAGATGCTGATGAGTATGAAAGGACATTGAGGTACTATATGACATTGGGCCTTAAGGACAGGCTTCAGGTGGATGTGAAACACCTTGAAGCTGATCTGTTGAGCTGGTTTCCAAACTGTGAGGTGAATGACCAATTACTACTACTATACAGGGTTGTTGATTCACTTGGATATGTTGACAGGATGTGAGTCAAATTGTGACATGCTGAATCCACTGGATGGGCTTACCTCATGGTGGGATGACAGTATGTGAGTGGTTTGATGGCATGATTAGCTGGATGTGTGCTGAAGGCCCTCATTTGCACTCTTCATGTTGGTGGGATCACAGTTTGTGAGTGGTTTGATGGCATGATTAGCTGGATGTGTGCTGAAGGCCCTCACTTGCACTCTTCATGTTGGTGGGATGACAGTTTGTGAGTGGTTTGATGGCATGATTAGCTGGATGTGTGCTGAAGGCCCTCACTTGCACTCTTCATGTTGGTGGGATGACAGCGGGTGAGTGGTTTGATGGCATGATTAGCTGGATGTGTGCTGAAGGCCCTCACTTGCACTCTTCATGTTGGTGGGATGACAGTTTGTGAGTGGTTTGATGGCATGATTAGCTGGATGTGTGCTGAAGGCCCTCACTTGCACTCTTCATGTTGGTGGGATGACAGGATGTGAGTGGTTTGATGGCATGATTAGCTGGATGTGTGCTGAAGGCTCTCACTTGCACTCTTCATGTTGGTGGGATGACAGGGTGTGAGTGGTTTGATGGCATGATTAGCTGGATGTGTGCTGAAGGCCCTCACTTGCACTCTTCATGTTGGTGGTGGGATGACAGGATGTGAGTGGTTTGATGGCATGATTAGCTGGATGTGTGCTGAAGGCCCTCACTTGCACTCTTCATGTTGGTGGGATGACAGTGGGTGAGTGGTTTGATGGCATGATTAGCTGGATGTGTGCTGAAGGCCCTCACTTGCACTCTTCATGTTGGTGGTGGGATGACAGCGGGTGAGTGGTTTGATGGCATGATTAGCTGGATGTGTGCTGAAGGCCCTCACTTGCACTCTTCATGTTGGTGGTGGGATGACAGTGGGTGAGTGGTTTGATGGCATGATTAGCTGGATGTGTGCTGAAGGCCCTCACTTGCACTCTTCATGTTGGTGGTGGGATGACAGGGGGTGAGTGGTTTGATGGCATGATTAGCTGGATGTGTGCTGAAGGCCCTCACTTGCACTCTTCATGTTGGTGGTGGGATGACAGCGGGTGAGTGGTTTGATGGCATGATTAGCTGGATGTGTGCTGAAGGCCCTCACTTGCACTCTTCATGTTGGTGGTGGGATGACAGCGGGTGAGTGGTTTGATGGCATGATTAGCTGGATGTGTGCTGAAGGCCCTCACTTGCACTCTTCATGTTGGTGGTGGGATGACAGTATGTGAGTGGTTTGATGGCATGATTAGCTGGATGTGTGCTGAAGGCCCTCACTTGCACTCTTCATGTTGGTGGTGGGATGACAGGGGGTGAGTGGTTTGATGGCATGATTAGCTGGATGTGTGCTGAAGGCCCTCACTTGCACTCTTCATGTTGGTGGTGGGATGACAGCGGGTGAGTGGTTTGATGGCATGATTAGCTGGATGTGTGCTGAAGGCCCTCACTTGCACTCTTCATGTTGGTGGTGGGATGACAGGGGGTGAGTGGTTTGATGGCATGATTAGCTGGATGTGTGCTGAAGGCCCTCACTTGCACTCTTCATGTTGGTGGTGGGATGACAGTGGGTGAGTGGTTTGATGGCATGATTAGCTGGATGTGTGCTGAAGGCCCTCACTTGCACTCTTCATGTTGGTGGTGGGATGACAGTGGGTGAGTGGTTTGATGGCATGATTAGCTGGATGTGTGCTGAAGGCCCTCACTTGTACTCTTCATGTTGGTGGTGGGATGACAGCGGGTGAGTGGTTTGATGGCATGATTAGCTGGATGTGTGCTGAAGGCCCTCACTTGCACTCTTCATGTTGGTGGTGGGATGACAGTATGTGAGTGGTTTGATGGCATGATTAGCTGGATGTGTGCTGAAGGCCCTCACTTGCACTCTTCATGTTGGTGGTGGGATGACAGGGGGTGAGTGGTTTGATGGCATGATTAGCTGGATGTGTGCTGAAGGCCCTCACTTGCACTCTTCATGTTGGTGGGATGACAGGATGTGAGTGGTTTGATGGCATGATTAGCTGGATGTGTGCTGAAGGCCCTCACTTGCACTCTTCATGTTGGTGGTGGGATGACAGGATGTGAGTGGTTTGATGGCATGATTAGCTGGATGTGTGCTGAAGGCCCTCACTTGCACTCTTCATGTTGGTGGTGGGATGACAGGATGTGAGTGGTTTGATGGCATGATTAGCTGGATGTGTGCTGAAGGCCCTCACTTGCACTCTTCATGTTGGTGGTGGGATGACAGGATGTGAGTGATTTGATGGCATGATTAGCTGGAACTTTCCTAAATGTCTTCCATTGCTCTGTTGATATTGGTGGTATGACAGGATGTGGGTGCAGATGATCTTTACTTCCTCCCTCACTTGATTTTACTTCTAGGTTGTAAGCTATGTTGCACTAGATGCCTGTTGATGTTGATGGCTTTCCTTATAAAACCTCATATAGCAGAATGTGAGTAAGTCCATGGATTTTTGCAGCATTGTCTGATTTCCTTTGTGTATTGTGTCATCAATGTAACCTGTAATGTGACAGGAGGTAGACCTCCCCCCACATGCCCCCACTGGCTAGATTGCTTATCCACTTAATTGTTGACCATACTGTTCTTTAGCTTGTAGGTGTTGGATTGTTATCTTCCCATTGAAAGGCCAACATATCTACACATGCTTAGTCAGAATTTGATGTGGATGCTGACATCCCTATGCCACCTTTACCTGAAGATGTTACTTTGTTTGGAAAGTTGCCAACTGTTCAATCAGTAGTTGAACATGCCATTGGTAGGGGTTTGTCACTGTCTTCACATGATTTGCTTACTTTGCAGGATGCTTACTTGTTGCTGAGCATTCTTATTTTTTAATGCAGCATGGGCAACATGTATGGAAGCAGGCTTTGTCATTGTCTGTGAAGGAATACAAAATCTCCAATATGCAGAACACTATTTCCAAAGCTGTCCAGGCAGTTTTTCATGCTGAGAGTGGTGATATAGATAGGCTCTGTGGAGCTGTTATCAAAGTCACTGTGGAGAATTGCATGTGTGAGTTGATATTTTTCATAAGTTTGACACTTATTCTGAGATGTTTCTAGCAAAGAAATTGTTGATGGAGCCAGGAGTTGTATTGAAAGGGACTTCATGAAATTAAGTGTAGGCTAGGTTTTGTGGAGAGTCATGATTGTGGTTGCAGAGGTACTAGACAAATAAACTCCATCTTTGTTGGTGTGGAGCTGAGGTGCCTGATTATATAATGCATGCTCACTATACCAAATAATGCCATACTCCAACACTAGGGCTAGTTGCAGGGTATGCAGCACATCTACAGATTGTACAATGGACAACAACACAAGCACTATTTAAAGGATGATCAACAATGGATGCCAGTGAGATGCAATGACAGTCCAACTGGAAGTTCCATATCCCACACAGCAGTACACATGCACCTGCTATTGGTATATAAAAAAAATCCACCATCCAAACAACTATGTTCAGAGATCCAATGAATCACTGGAGGCATTATCTAATGTTTGAGCTAAAAACAGTAAAAGAACATGAAAGAAAGAGATACTATGTTTAAGGAGATTAAATATTTTTACCATGTTCTCTTTGTGTTTTGAAACATACACTGGAAGCATTGATCAATGTTATGACTAATAACATGAAAAGAACATTGAAAACAGAGATACTATGTGTAAAGCATGGTATCCAAAATAACATGTAATATAACATTACTTGTGTTCTAATATAATTATCTGTGCTAATTACAAGCTAATAACATTGTAAATGTTACATGCAAAAAACATAGTATGTGTTCTTGTAGTGTTCCATCTAAAAAACATTGAGTATCAGAGTAATTATGTTCTTTACCATGTTATATCATATGTTCTCTACAAAGACATTCATAATGTTATTTCCACATGAAATTATTGGATTAGTAGTATTGACCTATTCGCTGATTCGACAATTTGACCATTTACAAAATTTCACCAATCTACCATTCAACCAATTAGCAATTTAGTGAATTGCCCATTCCTACAAATTGCCAAATGGCTTCAGACTGGGTCTTTGAAATTCCGCCATAGGTAGGTTTTGAACCACCGACGTAGGTACCTCAAACTTTTCAGACCCCGCAGTACCTACGGCAGAGTTTTTGAACCACCGATGTAGGTACTTCAAATGTTTCAGATCCCGCAGTAGCTACTGCGGAGCTTTTTGAACCACCGACGTAGGTACTTCAAAATTTTCGGATCCCACAGTACCTATGGCGGAGTTTTTGAACCACCGACGTAGGTACTTCAAATGTTTCAGATCCCGCAGTAGCTACTGCGGAGCTTTTTGAACCACCGACGTAGGTACTTCAAAATTTTCGGATCCCACAGTACCTACGGCGGAGTTTTTGAACCACCGACGTAGGTACTTCAAATGTTTCAGATCCCGCAGTAGCTACTGCGGAGCTTTTTGAACCACCGACGTAGGTACTTCAAAATTTTCAGATCCCACAGTACCTACGGCGGAGTTTTTGAGCCTCCGCTGTAGCTACAGTCGGAAGGGTTTCTGACTGTACCACTGGTGTGCGATGGGCCCTGGCCCGCTCTCGTTTCCCCTTACATGTTACCCCTCATCGTTTGGTAATGATATTGCCTTGCCTTTGGTTAAGCTTAGTGTGTCCTGGCTGATCTCTGCCCCCTGCGCGCGTGCTGACTCACGCTTTACTTCCTGCAGGTTCATGTGATTCATTCAGCGTGCAATTTAGGACGGTCGTTGTCGGTGCCAAGGTCATCCTGTCATGTGTCCCGACGTGCTGATTTCCTTCATTCTAAGCATACCACGTTCCCCTCTGTCCTATCTCAAAGTTGCAATGACCTCTACCGTCCTATCGTAATTCCATCTCCAGGACCTTGTTCCCATTACGGGTCGTGTATGTGAGCTCAGCGTCAACCCCTACCAGGTAGAGGCAGACTGCGGACTTGGTTTAAGACGTTCGTCGTTTCAATCAATAGTTGCCCTGTACGAAAGTGACCCTTTCTGTCTCCAGTATTGTCCAGTGAAGGGTACCTCCAGTCAACACTTGATGACATCCAAGCTGACCATGACATCTCCGCTTGCGAGGTGTTCCTCGTCTCGATATCTGGTTAGGATGTCATGGGATGCCCATAATGTAATCCGTTTCTCTGACCGTGTCCTTGAACGCTTCTGTGAATCGTCTACGATTTCTATAAGCATCAATCAATCGATATCCGATTCATGTTACAAATTTTTGGACGGTGTGGCCTTTCTTCTTGGACGTCGTTGGTCATCCTGCCATGGCGCTGCCTACCCCGCCCAGCACCCTTACCGTGACCGAGACATCAGACTGCTTGGCTCGCGTGTTGCGTGGTCTCAGCAAAAACAATATTTTGTATTTACGACCAGTCCCAAGGGCGATGTACCTTCCCCGAGACACCTCGAAAGCCCGTGCCGGAGAAGTACGCCCAGACTTCCATTCCCATCCCAGAGCCGGAGGACCCTCTGGTCAATTTGACGTACCTGGCACGACCAGTCACTCAGATTATCGACCCACAGTCCTCCTTACGCGACCTCATCGAGGCACGCATAAGAGCTGCCATGACAGATTCGACTGACGGTGACGCGTCATGGCCTCTTTTCCAGCCATTGCATAAACATACCCAGGCACTCGTCGATGGCGTCTGTCTCGACTTGGCAAGAGCACTCGTAGAACCAGACACCGTCATGATACCAAAAGACGGTGAGTCTTCCGTCCTCGACTGTGGGGATGAATGCAATGTGGAGGAAACCTCCTACCCTTTCCCAAGAGAAGTCCCAAGAAAAGCAAAATTGGAATGTCCGTGGCCCAGGTCAAACTTGCACACGATCTGTGCACGGCACCGCACATGGGTCTCCAGCTCTTCAGTGACATATTCACCTCATCCGCCAAGTACCAGTTATTCGGTAGTAAGGGATTTTTCATCTCTTGCATATTTGAGTGCTAAACGGTCACAGAGGCGCAACTCCGGGATATGCTAACACATGTCCTCGCTATCCCTATGGACGAGGCATTGCCTACTCCTAACGCACGCAAGGCGTGCGCGCTGTCAATATGGCTTCCGCAAGTCCAACGCTTAGCTGCAAAATTCCTATTGCCTGTGCGGGACAGAATTGCCTTTGCCTTGCGCCGCGGCATGACGAGCGAACTCGGCAAAGAGGGGGAAAAAGGGTCTGCTTGTGATGGTCTCAAAGTAAGCAGGACAAGTAAGCAGGATTTCACACTTTCCGGCATAATCACTGACTGGTGCATTTTGCATTTCAGGCCACGATCTGTCACTATACCAACCCTCTACCTTCGCCCCTGCTCTCGTCGAACTTCTTCCTTCAATATTATCGAATCTGCTTGCGCCTATACTGATACTACGAACACAAGCATGCCATTGCTCTGGGAGGGTTCGTCCTTGGAGCCATTGCTCTGCCACATTCGACCCTTCACGCGCGCATCTCCTGAACAGCTGCTACGTTCTTGACAACATCGACTTCCTCCCCTCCACGTACAATACCTTGAGGTCCAAACCCCTCATCGTCCGCACACTACGTTCAACGCTGAGCGCCGCTGACCCCACCCACGTAGCTCATGGCCCCATGTGGGTTCTCAGTGTGCTGGCATCCTTCATAGTTCTGCTAGGCCCGAAAGTTTGCGCAGACGTAAAACTCACTCGCGTAGTGTGTTCCCCACTGACGCTCGCGATTGGCAGCAAGAAGAGCTCTGTCAGAGCTTTAGGGTGCCTGTTATAGCGGTACATTGCATTGGCCTACATGCGACCCGCCTCTGAAATCCGAACCCACTATGCAAAACAAGATAACGATTGGGTGGGTATGCAAGACCAGGACATCCAACCGACGCAGAAAAACTTTTTGGAAGCTAGTTCGATCCGTTTGGATGTCGGTGTTTCAACTGTTGCTGCGCTGATTACCGATGAACACAACGATTCAACTAACGAAGGCTATTGAGCTTGTAAAGAGTATGATCCAAAAGGGTTCCCAGGCGTGCGAGAACGGCATGGAAATTGTGACGATCTTTGTCTGCTTTGAGAACACTGGACAGTCGTGGACGCTGAACAAATTCCTACCTCATTCTCTCTTTTCGTCTAATCCGGGTCTACTTACCGTGGAATACAGCGGGTTGTCGAGTGTAGTGAAACCCATCTTCGACGAATGTTCGCAGCTCACCGACGTTCGCTCGCTTACTCGGGAAGAGTTGTCGCAGGATTGGGTGTTCGACGAGCTGATAGAACTCTGGAAGATCGCTCTCCGTTATTTGTGGATGACTGAGAAGTATGACCTTCCGGTAAGTCATATACTGCGAGCCTACGAAGGTGTGGCTAACATTAGACAGTTCGGAATCACGGGTCTCATGAAAGCAAACGTGGCTTTCCTATTAGGTACGTGAGATCCCTTTTTGTCCCGACTCTTGAGTTCATCAACACCACCAGACGTGGGTGATCATGATGGCACCGTCAGTTTTGGCGCTCATGCAGTGAACTTGTTGGTTGATATCCTTGGTAATTATACGCTCGACTTTACCTCGGCGGCTGGGGTGCCTTCACCACCGCCATCAACTCCCGGAGCCTATTACCGTTACGCGCGGAGACTCGAACGGCCGTCACGCTCAAATGCTTCCATCAAGCTCAACATCATCCGCGAGCTATGGGCAATGATGCGCACCACTTTTCCGCTTGATAGAAGATGAAGAAGCACTCGCCGAGCAGCAAACGGAACCGTATGAGGGTACACCAGAAAAGGATCGTATCATACCTCCAGCTGCAGCTTTTATCCGTTCGTCCGTAGCTTTCCCATCTTCGACTGAAAATGACTTGGAAGATGAATTGGCCGTCGAAGCTAGCCTCGTCACTCCTGGTAAGAGGCAACTCCGTCGCGGCGGTGCCCCCTGTCCTGAATCATCCTTCTATCTGTCGGAAGCGCAAACGTTCGCGCGATATTTTTGATGCAGTCGTTGTTCCTCCACTCGCCGATGTACGCCGTCAATGGCAATTGCAAAGACGTGCAAGCACTGAAGATGTCGTATCCCCAACGAGCCTTCTTCCCTACCTCACACTGTCGCTCCCTCACCTTCGCGGTTCCGATAGTGACACTCTTCTGCAGACTAGAGCGAAGCGATTGAAGCGAATGGAGGATGCCGAATTATCTGATACCTCTGCGATCTTCCTTGAAGGCACTTGAGGACATCGTCATAAGTAGCAGAAAGTGGTAAGTTACAGTAACGCTTACCCTATCCACTGCTCATGCTAAACCATTTTACTTTCAGATGACAGTAGGCTCGCAACCTGAACCACCAAGCCCGCACGACGACCTACATATGGGCCAAGTTTTTCCCTGACATCTAGCGCCCCCTGCCCCCGCCGTCATCTCGGCTTTGAATACGACCCCCCTAGCGATGATTTTTCCTCCAGCCCTTCAAGAAACCTTATCGCACGCCACGAGCATCACGTTGGCAGTGTGACGTGTCAGACTTCATCCATAATTCGTGTTACAAATATCTAAGCACGTTTGTCATTCACTGTACACCAAACCTATTGCATGCGTGTCCTATACGCTAACCGTGTCATCTTGCAAAGCATTTGTTTTATATCAATTTAGATTTCTCGATACAACACAGAGGATGACTTGTAAAACAAACTTCTCAATCAGACTTCCCCAATCTCTTGCCTATGTGCTTGCTCAATCCAACACCAATCTGATGAGCAAGCACTGTCGCCTGTACTAATTGTGTTACAGAAATTTGTGATGTGCTTTCCGTGACTGTGGCGTACGCATCCCATAGCATGTCCAGTCTCGCGGATGTCCTTGACCTATGCAAGGGTGCCGGACTCGGCCTAAGTGGAGAACTTTCTATCTGCAACCTTGAATGTATGCTGATACAGATGATGATCTACCATTACTTGAAGGGCAATGCAACCGCCACATCACTCTTAGTATGACTCACCCTCAATGTCTTCTACTTATGTAAATAAATTCATCAATCATCATGCATTCCATCAGTAAACCGGCAAAAATCTATCTAAGCCTTTATGACTTTATTTAGTACTTCCCGGACTTTCTGTACTTATCTGTATTTTCTTAGATAGACACCTCGACACACTGTGGAATTACCAGTAAGGTAATTAAGATGATAGAGGCAAAAAAGACAGACAGTACAAGTGCTCGCTAGTTAACTATGCTACTTTGTAGTCCGAAACAGCGCAAGTTTCAGTATGTTAGAGTACCGGTAGTATTGCCAAACTCACTTGATATTCTTCTTCTTCCGGTGGCGATGTGGCTCTGCAAGTAGGAAAGGAGTACAAGGAGGTGAATATCACACCACACGAAGCACAACAAGCGAGCAAACCTTTAGCGGCCTTGATAACAAGAGAAGATGTTGCATGGCACCGGCAGTGGCTTGCCAGCTCCGGATCGTGGGCTGGACCCGCCACCCATAGACCCTTCCATGCGGACATTGCCTTCGCAACATCTTCTCCAACCTTGAGCAACTATAGATGGGTTCAGTGTGTTATAAAGCTGGTAGTAATTCCGAACTCACTTGATATTGTCCTCCTTCTGGTCACGAGGTGGGTCTGCAAGCATACAAAAGTTGTAAGGTGTGAACCACCTCGTGCACCTGTACGGCGTCATCATCAGCGAATTTGCGACTAACTGAATGTGTGGACATTGCTGCTTGATTGATGCGTGTGCGCTGACTAGTAAGGATGGACACATGTGAACGCGAGGGGAAGGGGACTGTCTCCTTGGTTTTCCCGTTCTTACCGGCGGCCCCCGATGCGATACGATAAGGTGAGCGGGGATGACTGTGTTTCCCCGCGACCTTGGCATGGTTGCCCTGATGCCCGTGCACGTGCTCGGCATCATCATCATCGGTGTCCACACTCTCCCCATCGATATTTGGAGCGGTCAATGCAAGGGATTTGGTATCCGGTGCTTGGGGTGAGGGGCCCTCGTTACGGAAACCGGTCGGGGACATGAAACGTGCAGCTATGGGTGGGAGGGTATCCATAGAATCCTGGGTGGCTTCGAATCTGGAGGGAGCAATTGAATAGTCATCGTAGTCGTATGGTGTGGGGGAGGTAGGAGGTGGTGACGCATATGGATGGAGAAGTGGGTCGATGAAAGTTTCCTTCATTTTCTGCAATTCACCAACATATCTATCATGGGGCACAGTATGAGCCCGTCTGGAGTTACAAGCGATGCATCTCGAGATAAGCAACGTACCGCTCTTCACTGGCAACGATCTCCCAGAGGACCTCCTGTCTCATCCGTTCACGGGGACCGAGGTTGCTGACGAGATCCTCTTCGGCACCTTCGCTCCACGAGGAAACCACGAGGATACGGGTGCTGGACATGGACATTTGGGAGAACAGGGTCTGAGATCGCAGGGAGACTGGATATGGCGAAGCGGCTGTGTGAGTTGATGTGGCCTTGATGCTCGGTGCTGCACTAGTTGTGGTTACAGCAGGGGGTGCAGCAGCTGCAGGGGATGGGGTGGAGGTGGTGGTTGATTTGGAAGCAGCGTCTGTACATGAGGTTGATGTGGCAGTAGAAGTAGAACCACATGTTTCCCTGCCATGTGCTGCTTAAAAACGGGCAGGGCAGTTTTCGATGGAGGACCTGCAGACGACTGCTGTGACGATCCGGTATTTGCGGAACTGTTGGTGTCTGGGAGAGGCTGTGTCATCGAGAGTCCCGAGGGGGTTTGCGGGGGGGACAGGAAGGCGACCTTCTTCCGCATGTCCATGTTCGTCGTGCTTATGGAGCCGCTGGATGATTTGAGTGCACTGGATTTGATGGCAGGGTCTGCAGGGTTAGGAACAGGGGAAGACACGGGGAGGCCGACAAGTTCCCTTGCTCAACCGCCCCCCGACACATCACGTGATGAGCCGGCGGCATTTTTGGCGCAAAGCGGCGCTGTAAGCCTTAGCATATCCCATTTTGTTAATGTATGCTTCCAGTACAAGTTTAAAAGCCCTATATACATATTTTGAAGGCCTATACACAAGTTTTGAAGCTGTGACACTATTCAAAATAAATATATTGTGCTCCATACAGTTTAGAATGATTTGGGCCAGTAATTTAACTGTTTTGCATGCACCCGCTAGATTGTTTAGTCTCTTTTGATACTTCACGATCTATTGTGGATGCTAACCCTTAGTACAACCCACTAACCATGTTCCCACAAACGTTCTTCTTTTGTCCTTTGTTCCTCACGTCAGCTACGAAGGATATTTTTCTACTTAATATTCCAAGTAGTGTGCGCGCATGTGGCTTATGTAAGCCCATGCATGCACCGAAATTTTGTATCTTCACACAAAAAAAAGGAGACGGACAATAGCTACAGACCAGAAAAGAGCGGAATTCAGAGAGGAAGCCTGGCAGAAGGTTTATCCTGCCTTAGGCCCTCTTTAGACATCGTATATCGAGCACTGCTGGTGCTGTAAAAGGGAATATTCAATCATGTTCACTCATTTCACTTCCCTCTCACCTCTCTGGTTCTAGCAGCAAGCCGTTTGGGTCGAACTGACCCCAACCACCACTCTCTAGGAGGCCTAGCTGACCTCTTCCAACACTCTTTTTAGAAATCCTTCATCCGGAGCCCACCGCGAGGGCTTTGCCTTGTCTGGAACCAACCCCTCCTCCTACCCCCCTTCGTATCGGACGCGTGTCTCGGGCACCGTTGTGCCGAGCCTCTCGTAAATTCTAAACCTGATCCTACTCGAGAAGACCTTTCGAATGGTACCTTTCGTGTTGTCACTGTCTGCGTTGTTCTGGAGATATATCTCATTTTGTGGAAAAAAGCTCTGCAGGATCGTTTTGAGGATAACTTGGGATTGGGTGCGCCAAATCTCGTGATTCATTTTTCTTCGTGCTCCCCACGTCTTCCCGCTGTCGCCTTCCAAGGTTTCGTGCCGCTGCGCTAAGCCGTTGTCTGCCGGCGCCTTCTTCTCCTCCCCCAGTTTGTGTATAGCGTGTTTCCCGGTCAGTTTGTGGCCGAATCTTTCGTAATTTTTGGACGTGAATCTACTCGATTCTGTCTACCTGACGACACCAGAAACGTACCTGTGTGTCTCTGGTTCCAAAGTTATCGCGATCCTTGTCCGACACAGGCTAGTGCTGGTCTGTGTCCCGTATCCCGTCCATTTGCGTGCAGCGCTTCCTGATTATTAGCACGGTTGTACCCCTCGACGACGCCTTCCCGGCGACACACTCCGCGTTCTGACACCCCCCCGCCGCTCACGAGATATCCCCGTTTTTCGCACAGTGGTTGTTTACCCTCGGGATACTTTTCTAGACTGCCGAAACTCCCCCTAGACGTTCAGATATGATTATAGACATTACACCACATATTCTAGGCATGTCCCTGCCGATCATTTGAGCACTGCAGTCGAGAGTGACTGCAGAGGTTTAGTTTCTGCGTTCGAAGTCCCACGAGGCAACTCCCACTATTTAATGGTTCGAGACCGACACTCTCCGAGACGTTCGAGGTCGTATTGAGGCGACTCCACCCCCGCTTTCCCTGTTTTTCCACACTCCCCGTTTCAGACGTTCGTCGCGTTCGCCGGACGTTCCCCATTCCAATATCATCTATGATTGCCTCAGCTCCACTGACATATGAAGAGGTATGACCTTGTAAATGGGGTATGTGCATTATGTGTATGTAGAGTGAATAATGAGGCAGCGTTACATGAAAGACAAATTTAAACCTAAAGTGGACGACGGAGAATGCTCTTCTCACTCGGAAGGCCTAGAATGTATCCAGTAATATACGCAACAAGAAAGCCGAGGATGATGAAAAGTAATTCAATGTTGGCATTGATCGGCTATATCCACTTAGTCGTGCACCACCGGCAGGCGAGGACTCGACATACCTTTGATGCAGTACTCGCAAGCCCCGCAACACTTCCTTGTCTAACTCGACCTGGAACTACTATTGTCATTGAAGTAAATGTGTATGAAGGCAGAAGCGACATGCCTACCTTTTATTGCATGCCACAGGTATATTCCAGGTTGACTGTTTTCTCTCGCGATCGTCCCAGTTGCAATAAGGAAACGGTCGCTTTCCCATTCAGCGTATGCCTAAAGAGAGTCGCTTAGTGCAACAACCCCGACGAGGACACCAATAACTTCACCGCAGCTGAAAGAACAGTGTCCATGGCTACAAATAAATGTGGATAAGTGAGACATTCATTGGGTGTACTCAAAAATTACCTTCATGTTTGAGAACTTGAAGTAACACTCTTGAGCTCGCATCCCAAATGCTCACTTGTCCAATTGGGCTTCCACTTAGTACAGCGAAACCACCATGAATAAAAGCAACAGGGATTTTACGACCATGGCAAGGATGCAAGATGGATCCATCCAGGGTGCAGTTGTTAAGGTGGTAGACATCGAAACCGCTATCAAGATTAGAGACCACCAGTGTGTTCCCGTCAGGGGGAAATATGCATTGCACCTGCTGGGAAACTATGTTATTGATAGAACATAAGATGGAAGCTGAGTACCAACACCAGCGTTTTAAGGTAGAAAAAATGCGCTATCTTGGCTTTCTTGACATCCCAAAATCTACACAACCAACATCAGAACAACGGCTGTAACGGGGATTAGGGTACGTAGTACAAAATACCAGTGGTGGAGGTACGCGATCAATAATGTATTGTCAGGAATACTTGGTCCACGCCCAGTGAAGCGAAGTCACGATAATTTCAGAGTTGCTGTTCACCGCAATGGACGGAGGTGGTGTGATGATCCCACGAGACACCCATCGATCTGATATATTATGGGGGGGATTTAGCTCATGAGTAACCAAGTGGTGACAGGTACGCACTGCTACTGGCACTATGATCCCACAACGAGACTTCTGAGGTGGCACCGGTGACAACTGTACTTCCAGAAATGCTCAGGCATTCCACCGGAAGGTTATCGTGGGCACGAAAACCTGTGACAGTGATCTCCTGAGATAGTGGTAAATGTCAGCCAGGAAGCACCGTTCACTGCACTTACATAGGTGGCAATTGTTACTGAAATGACAACACCATTCCCCAAGCCACATAGTAGTTGACGTTCGTCGTTTGCAATCCATAGTATGGAAAGCAAGGATACCCCACCGGCTACATACACTTCATGCAGCATTTCACCAGAAAATGCCGAACAGATCAAGAGGGTGCCATCCAGGTGGCCAGCGGCCAGGTAGGATCCTTTTGGGCTGAACGCTAGTGCGGTTACAGTGCTTCTGCGGTCACAGTCAAGCTTTCGAGTTAGCTCGTAGCAGAGGTGTGTCGACATCATGCAAAACTGGGCATGTTCAAGTGGCTCAGAAGCTTCCCTTTGGCAAACCGCAGAGTCTTTGTCCATGGTGTGCTGCTCCGGAGTATGCCGAGATATGGAATGGGGGTTTGTGTTCATGACAGCGGACCCATGTAGCGAGATTTCACTGGCTCAAAGTAAACCACACAGAGAAAAAGAAACATTGGTGCTGGTTCACCCGCACTGTCTGCAGAAAAACGTTTCGTAATGGTGCTCATGTCATCATAACTATGGATTGGTATAACGAAATTCCACAATGTCCCCTAAGTCAATGTTTCTGTATCTAATCTTGCGATCGCCCTCTGCCAGCAGTTCCAGGGTATGGATAGACAAAAACATTGTGTCATCGAAGTCTTTTAGTGATAATGGTCTGCTGACCCGGGCTCCTCGAGAGTGCGACATACGACTGAAATTGGACAGATTTAGCGCACCGGAGGGGGGTTTGGCTGTGTTGACGACCTCGTATGGTATGGTCTGGCCCTGTGACCGATAGTCAGTGAAAGCATATGCAGATGTGCGTGACTGACGAACACGCAACTGCATGACTAATGAATTAATGACCAAGTATGTGGACAAACTTCGAAACTTCGAAAATCGTGTTGCACGGTCATGCCGCCGAAAAACTTGCCACATTCAGATATGCCGAAGCGCGATTGTCCGGCTTTCCATACTCTTGATGGTATCGTGCAGAATCTTCTTGATAAGGCATCCGCTGGCCGAACAATGATTTCTGTTGCTCACAGACTCCCGACAATCAACTTAGGGTGCCAACCAAATCTTCGTCATGAGCGAAAGTGTTGTCCTGGAATGAGGAGCCTGTCATGGAGTGAGGAACCCATTGTGGAATGAAGAACTCATCGCCCGAAACAGGCCGTGTGCACGTCTCGTCCAAAGCTCAAAAACTCTAAGAAACTAAGGAAGTGCAAAACAACGCAGACATCGCTGTGGTCAGCAACTGGCACAGCAGACAAGGAAAAAGTCATCAAGGTTGAGGTACCGCTCGAACGCCGTGAGACTCACCATTCAGTGATGTTAGATCCGGCCCATCAGAAGAGCGAAGACAGAGGAAAAGGTGAAGTCGACGAGAACTCATATGGCTTATTAAATAGTATTGTATCTTTTCAGGTGCACATCAGTAGTCTGAATCCAGATATCGCTATCATTTTTACATCATCGATGCAATAGCCGCAACGGGTAAGTCCTCTCCGTACTACAGGTGATTGTGGATACTGAATACGATTTAGCGACTGAGATGATATTCCCAGAGGTTGCTATCAACATTGCCCTCGAAATGCGTGTAACGTATTACAGGCTAGGTCACCCTCACCGGTTCATGTTGCTACTATTGATGAATGGCATGTGGGTACAGCTGGTTTCCTGCCGCCCTGTGCGTCGCAAGTCTGGTGTCATATATCTGGCTGGTGGTGACCTGTGGTGCATCTGCGCAAATATATATATATGGATGTCTTTGCTCGATCGATGACGCATTCGCGTCTTGCTGCTTTGAATATAAATTTTGCGGTGTGTCCTGTACCCCCTTCATGTCGCGTTTCATTCATGCAACATTATACTCGGAGGATAGCCGCCAGCCTGGCCTTCGAAATACTTATAGGATACATGCTGGGATCGTTTCTTGGAACGAGGATCTTCAATATAATATTAGGCTACCCACGCTCGATCGGAGTGTCGAATGGTAATGTATGCACAAATAAGCCCACACAGTTCCTTTGATGATTTACTCGTCCGTGACTTAGAAATTACAACTGCCTACGATATCTGTCATAAACACTGGCAAGCATTCACATTTTCTTGCCAAAATATGTTGAAAACATGGAATGGAAAGAAGAGATACTCTTTTATTGGAGGCTGTTGCTTAACATAAAAAAAGCAAATATTAAATATTTTGTTTCGTTTCTTTTCTGTGCCAAAAAAGAATTGATATGTAGGCTATTAGCTTGCTATTGTAATGGGTTTACCATCAAATCAATGTGTTGTGAAAGTCATGCAAAGAAAAGAAAAGATTATTTTTTTGCCTTTTCTTTTGAAAACAGCTGTCAAAAAGAGTATCACTTCTTCAATTTTCAGCAGTTTCTGAAGAAAAAATGGTGAAATGTTGCAGTGTAAAATGATCCCACTTGGTGGAATGAAATTGCAACTGAAGACCCAGTTATCCCATTCCCGGCCCTCCGTTCCAAGATTTAAGTGTGGCACTCGGTAACCCTGCCAGATACCAGAGTGTGATGTACATCAAGCTGGGATGAGGTGCCGAATTGATACAAGTCCAAGCCCGGAGGAGAGTCAACTCTTCGTGTTCGATGCTTGGCACCCTCACAAGCGATGTAGGGGTACGCAATAAAAATCTGGAACCCAGGACGAATGGGACAACTCGGCCAGATGAAGTTCAAGATCTTCCAGATGCCGAAGTAGTGCAAGACACTGGCGGAGTGCTCGAAGGGCTGCAAGACCAGCCTTGAAGTTTACATGAAGAGACTTCACTCCAGACGCAATTACACGGCTTCATGACGCCTGAGCCACGAAATTGCCAACAGAGACCTCCGTTGTGAGGGTGACTATGTCCTACAGCAGCCGGATACAATGAAATTGTCAAAGATGGATCAACGAGTGATACGTACCCTTACAGGGGCAACCTCGGAAAGCTATCAGGTTCATGCATCATTAGTAGAGATCAGGGACGATGTGAAGGCTACGTATGAGCCTGGCTCGTCTGCGAGTGTAGTGCCTCATGATGGAAGGTAGGGATTGACTCGATCGCCCTCAGAAACTTCAGCATTGCATTCATATAGTGAGGTAGGTTCTTTGTCTGCAGGCCTCGTGGCAGTTATTGGCAGTCATCCTCGAGTAGCCCCGCAGTGCACCCCTAGCCATTAGCCATTCCAACGTCTACCTTCTTCCAGGGATTGTGAAATGGCAATCGTATGGAATAACACCACGGGCATCTCGAAGATTTGTCGCACATACGTTGAACAGGGATCACACGTCATTATTGGTACTGCAAGTGTAGCGGAGGTGTAGAGTGGCGGAGCTACAGGAACAATAGCTCTGAGTTGAATAGACAAATGTCACGGTCTTACGCACTTGGCTGAGTTGGCTGGCTGTTATGAGCTGTCAGTGCTCAGCCCTGGGCTCGTGTTCTTTATCCTACCTAACATCCCATGGCATCCCAGCAATGGTTGTTTCGCCATAGTTCTCCAATCCGATGTGGAGGGATCACTCGCGTTGTAATTGCGGAACCGCACGGTCACCAAGTCGTGTCTCCCGTTGCGTCTCAACCTGCTACACTGGTACCAACAGTTTTGCGAACATTCGCTTCATGCACAGAACGCATGAAGTAGGCCCTATAATTCATTTGGAAAACCACAGCTTACCATGTTTCCTACCTAGCCGGGATCACGATGACTTGCAGTCACCCCAAGGGTTCACCAGTGCCAATCCATCAGAGAGTTCCACAGCACCCCTGTAACTATCCGTGACCACGTATACCATGCAAATAGCCACTGACGAAGTCCCCAGGGGTTCCTCGGTAGATACTCCTGACCAAAGAACACGTGTGGACTCACCGCAGCTGAAAGTAAGAGATAACGATAACTGACTTACGTTTCTTCCGACTGACCACACATTTAGATATCCCCACGAAGACGTCACAAGTTCCGAGATTTGATGGGATATTACTGTTGGTTTGAATCGCAAGGGGACTCACCAATCGACCACCCTCCAGCTACTATGAATGATATCCAAAATGATGACATATTTTTTTATTGGATCAGGAGTATCGATATGTGTCAGATGTGGATATGGTGCGATTCTGAGGATCGCCGCGAGTGGGTTTCCGTGCAAGAAGGCTCTCAAATCAAGCAAGATGGACTTGTCCGGTACCTCATCGTCACTGACCGCCGTCAGCCGTCCCTAGTACTCCCAACAACTTGGGAGAAGCACAAGCGAAGGCCGATTTGCTGGACCACTACCTGCGGAGGTAACTGAGGGCACATAGGGTAGCCCATACCCAAGGGCTTAGGCAATTATTTAGCTACCAACAGATACTGGAATAGACTTAGATTTCCATGACAAGTATAGTTATCCCATAAGCTTTACAAGCAGTGTGAAATGCACCCCCAAAACCGTGACTCTGTTACTTGACACTAGCTACGCCTGAGTAGACTGCCCAAGTAACAAAGAAACAGTATGCTGGTATGTTCTTTGTTCGTCCAAGCCAGACGGAGTTCTGTTTCTCTTTCAACTTCTCCTCAGTTCACTTCCTTTAGCCAACGTAGTGCTCTACAACATCAAAAAGTCAGCGAAACACACTTGTATTGTCCACGAACAGTACTCACAAATATCTGCAGAACCTTCCATGAATGCCTCAGTCTCCTCCGTTGTCTCTCCCAATGAGCTGGCTGCTATACTGGAAAGTGCGACATTGGCAGAGCTTGACAGAGTCTTAGCCAACCTCTCCACAACCACTCTGCTGGTTGCGCAAGAGAGAAACAAACATATTCTAGCCATGCGCACCAACCGAGATATCCTGGAAATAATTTTCTCCGTGGTTATCGACTCGCAGGGTAGCACGGGGCTCAGGTCTGTCAGCCAAGTCTGTCAGGAGTGGCGGAAGGTTGCATTGGGGGCGCCCCTGCTTTGGCGCAAAGCACTGAGTCTTTCAGTCAGTCCAAATTGGATGTTCGAGATGCTTAGGCGCACAGTGCACCTGCCTCTCACTATCCGTATCAGCCATCAAGACTTCCACAGGGATGTGGTGTATGCGAACCTATTGAGCATAGCCAATCAGTTCTGGAGATTCGAAATGCTGGAGATCGATGCACCATGTCCATACATTTGCGAATTTTTCGGTTTCATACCTTTCGATAGCAGCGAAGCCCCTCGACTCCGTGTCCTCTCCCTCTGTGGTCAAAACTGGCAGGGCCTCCTAGACAACGACGAAGTACTCCCAGATGAGCTTCTAGCCCTTAGTGCTCCGAATCTGGAGCATTTGGCGCTTGAAAATTTCCCTTTCGGTTGGGATGTCCTAAAATCTGGACTTGTTCATTCCATCAAGTTGTCAGTTTTGCACATTTGCTACCCTGGAGAGAGTGACGCACCGCACACGCTGTCGATTTCCGAACTACTTGCTACCCTCGGGTCAATTACCTCGCTGCAGGAGCTGAAGTTACATAATGTCTTGAAAGCAGTCAATGAAAACCTACTCGTGGAATGGGTTACGCCCGCCACTGTGCTCCCAGCGCTGCAAACTCTAGATCTCCAAGCGGGCATCCGGTTCTGCTCTGGCTTCTTGAATGGAGTTGAGGCACCGGCACTTGTCGAGCTTGACATTGAGTGCAATACCACAGACGAAGCTGGTGATGCACCTCTGCTCACATCAACTGCGCTCATGATCGGTATCAGTGGGATAGCGCCACATGACCCATATAACATTTTCACCGTGTTACACCAGAAGGGAAATTTATGGATTTCGCTCTGTAGTAACCAAACTGGTGCATTCTGCTGAATTCTGGTACCGCAGGTGAATGACGGCCCAACTTTGGAATGCATCCTGCGAAAGCTTGCAGACATGCCATCTGTGCATAGCACTGAAAGACTTGAAATTAGTCTTAGCAAGGCCACCCACAGAAAGGTAACGGGAGAGATGTGGGTGTACCTTTTCGAGCGCCTAAACAAGGTGTCCTGCCTGGACCTTGGCAACTACCCAGTCCCACGTATTCTAAAAGACCTGTATTGGAATGCGAAAGGCGCTCTTGAAGCGCAGAAGCAAGGCGAGGAAGTTATTCTCTTGCTGCCTTCGTTGGAGACCATCGCAATTGCCACGTCCCTAACGCTATGCGTACTGGTGGACATGATTGCAGAACTGCGAGAATCTGTAGGCACACCGATTGACCGCTACGCGATGCTTAGAAAAATGGATACATATCAGGCTGCACGGGAGCGCATCACGGTGTGGCTGGAGGGAAGCTTCACTCAAGCGGAGGACGAAGACGAGAGTGTCGGGGAGTCTGAAAACTCCGAGGATTAATATATCTTCCCGCGCCTTGACATTAGTATAGATGTAAAAAGTGTGCAGTGAACTGGTTTCGCAAGGAGGATCAGACGGTCTAGTCGGAGCCGCCAAGGAGACAGAAAGAACCAGCTGCAGATAGAGTCACCTTGCTTGCAGCAAGTGAGCAAGGTCACCCGTTGTTGGCTTTGTGTGCAAAACGGCCACATGTAGAAATCGGCGAGCGCACAAATAAAAGTGCCGAGATAAAAATGTGGGACCTGGGTCTCGGCCGAGATGACACAAGGGGGTAGCGAGTTCGTCGTGCGTCTTCTGGCTTGCGAGGTATTTACATCTGTTAGTGTGGCTGAGCTACCTTTTGTAGCATAATCAGCTGAATTTATCCCATCCCACTAGTGTTGCCGTGAGCTGGACCAAGTCGAATTGAAGTGGTAGTTCGGGGACACTTCGATATACCGAGATGTAACGAACTGAGCTTGAACGAAGTCACTAAACAAACAGACAGATCTACTCCAAGCTATACTTGACGTCTTGAAAGATGGGAATGGGAGGTCTGGGTCGAATAAATGTACCATTAGTATTACGCACAAGTAGCTTGAGCGTGTATGGTATGAAATCCATGCTTGTACTTTTACACAAGTGTAAAGTATGTTGTTGCACACTGTTGCGTCTTCGTCGTGACTACCACCCTGAACCAGCACTTGCCACACTGAGTCACATGTAGTAGCTACTGATCTATGGAAGAAAATTGCGTGCGACTGGCAAGCTGGACAGTCAAAGTGTTATGGAGCATTGCAAATTAAAATTGAGGTCATATACAGCGGTAACGTCAGATGATGCAAATCAATCAAACCGGTCCTTCTATATTCCCATCTGTTTAATCCACCCCTTCGCCTCGTTATCTTTGGCTTTGGTTTTCATGATCTCATAGGGAGTTTGAGGTTGATACGAGAATAATTTGAAGCCACATGTTGGAGATCGGCATGTGCTGATGCGCCCAGGCACGCCAGATTCATCTTGACCTGACTTTGACGGTGACCACGAGCGGATGGAACTGCAGTTTGGACAGCTCATTGGGAGGGGGTTCCCCCATGGGCGGCAATGGGAGTGGAACCACATATAGCGAGTACCGCTTACTTGGATAGTGCTACTGGGGGCGCCGGCAGCCATTTGTTCTTTCACTTGGAATATATACGCATCAGTATGCATGGGGAGCTCGACGGAAACATCAAGCAGGTCTTTGAAGACCTCTCCAAGATCGTGGCCTTGAATGACAACTCGAACGCCAAATGCGACGATAAACGACTTAATGACCGCACTGATAAAATGCTTTGCACCGAATGCAACTGTATACATGGGTCTCAGCCTATCGCTAAGTCTCAGATGGGAATCACCACTGCAAAAAAGATATGGCGTACTCAAGTAGTGCTTTCTTCAAGCTGCAAATGGATTCCGAGGATGCAACGAGCGGTCCACACGACAGCATAAAAATGGTAGCACCACTGACAAGGGGCTGAAGACCACCCGAGAACAAATAATTCATGAACTGTATGAATGAGACTCAATCGGCGAACAGCCAAACCATGCACTCACCTCCTCTGGCCTTACCACCACATCACTCCCGTCCCCTTCCTTCCCTGCAAATAGGTCACCGCGTGTTACTTCGCTGTGTACGGAGATAAAAAAAATCTTCTGTTGGAAGATATCTTCACCGATCGTAGCTGCCAGGCTCTCAGCTTCGGACCGCCAAAGACGAAGTTTACGACTTGTGCCAAAGTCGAAGACAACCTCCAAGTAGCGTAAATTATTCTCTGATTAATACTCCTCCAACGCCGCATTAAGGACACTGGGGGACACCGCCTCTCGCATTCAACCCCATATAAACGAAGTGGATGATGAGGATAGGTCCCCCACATACCTGAGATTTAGAAGCTCTTTCGCACACGCCGTTGATAAATGTTGGCTCATTGGATGCGAGAACGGTATTCCCCTGAACAGTCTGTGTAAATGGCTTCAAGAACATTAGCGCTAGCATAGAATATGAGAGCAGACATACAAAGTACAGCATGGGTTCGGAGCAGGGCTGCGCGTTCCTCCTTCTCATGGCATGCAGGGCACTTAAAAATGATTTCTGGAGAACCGATCTTATTTGCAATGGACTCTGGTATGGCGATGCAGACATCGCACACCACGCGGGGACACGGGCTGTTAGAACATGCAATGGTACGTCCGCCGTCGTGGCAGAGATAACAGAACTGTGATATGTTAGCTCGAGGAACCACATGGGGACCACACACATACTCTATTTGATTGATTGGGGATCGTCGTTGGCTGAAGGTCTGGGGAGGGCGGGCATGAGGAAAGGGGACTTAGTGAACTTGGTGTGAAGCTTGCAGTCGAAGACGTCCGAGGTCTCTTGTGACCTGCAAGTTGTGCAGGTTTAGCGCGACCTGACGCACACTTCTTGGCCGTCTGCTTCGTCCGGGCCATTCTAAAGCTTAGAGGATGGGGACGCGACGCGTCTCTATGCAACTGACCCTATCACGTGACCGTGAGTGCTCTCACATACACCAAGAGCGAGCTCCTTTGCCGCTGGCGTACCATATTCTGGTACTGCAGTCGGAATCCATCATCGTCGACCTTGCGCTTAAGCATTGCACGTTTGGAGTTGGGTGAAGCTGATTTGGACTTGTACAGAACAGTAGCCGTGCTTCTTGGTGGGGTACTCAGTACCCCTAGATTCATTTGCTAAATTTACTATTCTTTGGACTATTTTCAACTATTTTCAACTATTCCTGGACCATTTCTACTACTTCAACTTGTCGTCAATTGTAGCATTGTTAGCACTTATTTTCACTATTTTCACTATTCTTTCAACGTTCACCCTGCAGGTAGCGAACGAAATGCAATGCATTCATTATAAAGTGCAGCGCCAAACAAACGTGTGTCCTAAAATGAATGTGACAAGCGACTCGAACAGGTTGACAGCGAAAAGGACACAATTAGTCAAAAAACCTAATTAATCAAAGGATCGTAGTTGCTACTATGAGCAGGGCGGGGGAGGGAAGCGAAGAGCACATGCAAATATAACAGAAAAACAGTGTTGAATGCGAGATCCAAAAGGTGGGGTCCTATCAACTAGTTGTTAGTAGTGTGCATAAACAACGGTATGACTTACAGAGATTAGCGATTATTAAGGCGGCAGTATCTTTCTCTTCGGATTGAACAGTCCCTTCCTCTGAGATCACCTGCTTACTGCCCGGTGTGAGGATAGTTGCTCCCACAAGGATCGGGTCGAGAGTTTCTTGGTCTGAATATGAAAACGCCAACTTGTCCAACAGCTTAGAACACTTTGACCGGACCTCGGGGAGAGACGGCACAGCAGAATTTAAATCCGAAACCAGAAAGTGAGAAACGACAGTAATTACGGTGGATCCAAAGTTGCTGCGCCACTGACAAAGTCGTTGAGATGCCTGCCCAAGGAGGCATGAGTCAAGCAACAAGGAAGATAATGTTTTGAACAATACAATAGTGAACATCGGCATCTCAGGACGAATCCCCTTGGTCGTCATTGAAGATGCTTATCCCAATTCTTGGTCCGCATCCTTGTCGACCTTTACTTTCTTTCCATCATTGGTCTGCGATTCCAAAAAAATCAATGTACAGTTCAAGTAAATAAAAAAACTCTTGACGCACGCATCCTCAGCAGGCCACATACGAAAGTGCAAATTGTGATCCTCATATCCATCATTGAAGTCCTCAACCTCGGACGAAGTGACACAGCCGTCGTCATCACGATCCGATTGCTTGCGCTTCAAACCAGCCTGCGTCTCCTCATAGATGGGCTGATCGAATTCATTATCACTCTCTGCATCGTAATCCATACCTGTGGCCACCTAGAAGTAATACAAAAGGCAATCGTCGAATCACATCATGCTACATACCCTGAAATCTTCATGACCTACAACTTTGACGGGGGAGACTGGTTGGTCTTCTAATTCTTCAGCATCCGTATAGTAGGTTGGCACCAACATCTTTCTCTGATTGGAGGCATTGAGAATGACTGATCCTACTTGACAGTGTAGTACGTACCTCCGGGCCTGGGTTGGAGCTGACGAGGGTAGTCGTCAAGGGACGGCAGAGTTTGGGGGAGGACGTATACCATGAGATCATGGCGTCTTCTCAATTGAGACACGATTAACCCAACGTTGGAGTTCGTCCATGTTGTTTGGACCCTCCCGGGCACTGAGAGAGTCCCGGGTGAGGTTCAGCCAAAACAAGGTTGACTCAGTTAGTAGCAGACTCTCGTATCAAACAGTCGAAAACAAGAACTGACGTGGCTGGGAGATTTCATTGGCTCCGTGTCTCCGCCACACCTGCCAACATATTAAGGTCAGCGACTGCACCTTGCCTTCTCAACGGGCAGGCTACTCTCCCAGCGCTGCAGAGAAAATACTGGATGATATTGATCGAAGGTGTGTTGTCTGACCTCCGTTATCACTCACTGACCTTCTTGAATACCAGGATTGCAGCTGTCGCCCCATTCACTGGGCTGCGACGTCTCCCTCAAGGCCGACACTTCAAACAGTGGATGGCGATGATTCCAAAGGTCTTATGAAGGTTTGTTTATTGTCTTTTTTCAATGATGCATTACAATTGACCGGTTTCCCACAGGTGTATATTGCAGCCATTGAAGGCTATGTCCCAGCGGAAGTCATCCTCACATTTTCTGCCTTTCTCGAGTTTTGCTACCTCGTCCGTAGAAAATTTATCACTGAACCAACACTTATCGCAATCGAGGACGCACTTGCAAGCTTTCACTCGCATCGTGGAGTCTTCCACAACGCTGGAGTAGTCCCTACGTTTTCGTTACCCCGACAACATGAGACCGACTGCGATGCATTAACAAGCAAGACTGCGAAGGCGATGCTGAGGAATTCACAGCAAGTTTTGAAGAAGACCCAGGCGATACGGACGACTCTCCAATGTCAGTCGAGGCCCGTGTATCATTGGCCCGGACCTACCGTATGCCTTTGTTCATAGTTTTATGTGTATGAATTCTAATCGATAAATCACAGAACGTCTGCGTGCGAGGAATACGAGGGACTTAGCAATTGAACTTAACATACCCCAGTTCCACGATATCTTGCGGCGTTTTCTTCAATTGCAGCTTCAACATGACGATCGCGATCCAGAAGATGTCCTATGTTTTTTTTTTCGTTCAAGCACCTGGGTACGGAGTATCCTTGTGCGATCATACGCTGGTTTGATCATGTAGGAGATGGCCCAAATAATACAGGGATGTGGGTGGTTCGTACACGCAATGCCCAAGGTCTTGACCCAGCGAGCATCAAGCCTAATGAATCATACGACAAGTTTCAGTTTTACTATGTGAATAAATTTGCTGACCATCATGCGTTCGAAATTGCGTCCTAGCCGCCAGTTATGGCGCGTGAAGTCCGACTCACCTAACGTATTGCTGTGCATTTCCCGCCCCTCCGCCAACTCAATTTACAGAATACGGTTCAAACAACATTCTACAACCAGTCATTAGCGCCAGATGAACGGTACGTATTTTTCATCAATGTGTTTTTCAGAGATAAACAAGTAATAGACTGCGGTGAAACTAACGGTGAAGGGCACGGAGTCGCAAACCGTCACGATGGAACTGGTACCACTCACACTGCAATTGGAGGGACTCCCGGCGGTACGTATTTCCATCCATCTGCGCGTTTTAAACATTATTTATTCGTAGTTCGCGACTGCGCCGACAGACGTTGGGTCACAAACGTTAGAAACGGATGCGCCGCCCTTCCCGTCCCTCCATGTCCCCTCCGCGGACACAGTGACGACTTTTGTTGTTTATTTTGTTCTATCACTCATTATTTGGGGCCTTCGCGTTGGCATATGGTACCTGCGGCGCGCAGTGGTAGCCCTGACAAAGTACCTCCTTTAATCACATCTTGACTATAGTTGTTTTGACTATTTTGACTATCTGACTACGGCGGCGGTGTTTACTTTCGCGACTTCGATAAATAGTGCAACAAGTATGAAAAGTGTGAAAAAGCTGTAAGTAGTGCAGAATAGTATAAAAATAGTAGAAATAGCATTTTGCAGACTTGCTGATGACTAGAACGTAATGCAGACACCTCAGGAGTTCGAGACCGACTACGGCTGGACCCGTCATTGCGCAGACGAGCAGCCAAACTAAGTGTCGAAGTCACTGCCCCAGAATGACACGTAGCATGATAGATCTACATACGAAGTAAGCAACAAGGGTTGACGAGCGGAAAGGATGTGCACACACCTTGTCATCCTTTCTAACTGCATCTCTCCACACGCAATCTTCGTCATCTTCCAGGAATTCGGACTTCATGGTCTCCTTACATATCAGACAATATATTGACTTGGCCTTATGACCAGGCTGAACCACAACAAATTGAGCACGAAGCTCTGCATCTCGCTGCGCTGCGTCCACAGGTTTCTTAGAAAGGGACTGCGGTCATCGACCCGCCCCTTGTCTTTCACATCAACCGTACCTTCCCTGGTCCAACCCTAGACATCTGTTGAGCTGGCGTTCCGGACAGCCGAAATTCCGAATACATACCTCCAGACTAACGAACCAACATCTGCTGTGTCCGCGGCCAACATTTTGTCCGACCCCACTGTTCTGCCTGAAGTGCATGTCCAAATGATCGTCCATCCGCTTCTTACCGGAGAGATCATCACTGAACCTTAATCCACATTGCTTGCATTGCATGGGGAGTCTGTTATATAAGAGGTCGACAACAGAGGAATGTTTTCTGAGAAACTTGTCAGTCACTGACAGGCACCAGGAAAGAATTACCCACCCCAGAATATCCGCCGTAGTGAGTTTGACCTTCTCTGATAGGACAGCTTTCCTGTACGAGCGGCTGGCGTCTCTACTGTAATCAATAGTACTTATTTCCGGTGGTTTGACTTCGTGTAAGTGATTTGTGGATGATGTGCCCCCCCGCAGAGACGACTCCTGCCTTGAGCAAGGCGTTGTACAAGGTTGCTATATTGGTTAGAGGGAGAGGTGATGACAAAGTACTAGATGAGGCCGCTGGAATGAGAGTAGATATATCGGCCGATTTGGATTGCTCAGACTGATAAGAGTAAGCGGGACGCGCCGCAGGAGCTCCATGGCGATGAGTATGTGAGCGAATATGTGTAGACTGGGCTGGATGCGTGGGATAGGACGAGGGCGGAGGTTGTACCTGGAGCGTTGTACGCGTAAGTGACCTTAGTTAGTTAAAGATATGTTGTAATTCATCCTGAGAGACACCGGCTTCTACTAGATTACGGAACTGCAAATCGTGCATGAGCATCATACATGAGACGAATGATAACGCCTTACCTGGTCAATGTGTTTCTGGGCTGTGAGATCCCAAGGGTTAGCTTGGAGCGCCCCATCTTTCTGACTCAACGTAAACACTCAAGTTCGCTAAGTACCTGTACTTTCGAGACGGTGTTGAGGTAACTTTGAGACGAAGCCTTGGGATGGGATGAGCGACAGTACGACTTGAAGGGGATGGAACGTACGTCTGCGGGAGAGGTAGAGTAACCGCCACATATACCCTGTTCGATGGACAGTTGCGTGATAACACCGAAAAGTTCCTTGCCATTTGGTGCACCGGTCCGCCAGGTGATCAACATTTCTTCCATCTTGCTACCGGTGGGCTGGTCAACCTGCTGGTAAGTTTCCAGAAGACAAGAATATGACGAATGTCACGAAAGCCAGTGAGAGAAGCATTGGCATTTAGTACAGCATACCACGTTCAATGACAGCCTCCGTCCAACTGTTTGTCTCAACCTGACAATAGATTAGGCTTGTGGAATGTGGTGAACGAAAGCCCACTTTACCTGGTAGCCTTACGCTCCTGCCCATGCCACCAGGGACGCCGCCATTTTCGTCCTTGAGGTACGCATATAGGCCAAGGTTGCTGCCCACGGCCTCCGGAGAGTCCAACCGAGGGGGGTGGTAGAGGTAGATTACCACTGAGTATCAGAGTCCGGTCGCACATTGGTAACTTGATCGTGTTTGCGAGCTGGTCAAAGAGTTTTCTAGGTAAGAGTAAAGTCCACTTACTTGGTTGTATCACATTTGGCCATTACTTTGACTAAGCGCCGTTCGAGAGTGTTGCAGCGGTCTTGCGAGAAAGTGAGTCGTGATGGCTCCTGCATATGTGTGCCCTATACACTCACCACGTCATCTGTTGTGGGATCGGGAGGATTGGGCATACGTACATGCTATTACATAATGGTAGGGGTTAGGATACGGACGGTGAGACGACTCACCATGTCGTCTGCTGTGGGTTCAGGAAGATCTGGCATATTCGAGGGGTTTCCCCATAGCGTATCTCGGACTTTATTATGCTACTGAATAGAAGAAAGGTCCTTATCTCGTTGAACGTCAATTGATATTCCAAAGCCGAGCACACGGCATCCTGTACGATGACTAAGTGTAGTGTAAAGACAGAGTCACTGGACATGACGAGGGGTAGTACAGAGAGGTTCCAAGCGAGACAAAAGCTCCTCACAGTGGGCTCCGGATGAAAGACGAACAGAGAGTGTGTCAGGGAGGATGGCCTGGTCCTCCTAAGACGGGGTAGTAGCCACAGGATGGGAGGCCTACGCTTATGAACATCGGAACATGTACTAATTCTATGTGGACTGCAGGCTTCATACGCATGCGCACATTGAGACGTGCATACAAAATGTTTTATCACGATCAAATTACTCGTACTATGTGTAGGTAGACTCGGATCTATGTATCTCAGAAGCCAGGGTGAAAACCAGCAGGCAAATTTTGTCGGTGGCGAAGTGCGTGCCATACTGGCCTTTCCGTCTCCGTAAAATCCCATCTTGGGACGCTCGCACAAAGGCCAGCAAAAACACAAACACCGGCAGCTACCACCCATACCAGTATCTGGAGCACGGAGAAAACAAATCTCATAACTATTAACGGGGGTTGACAGAATAGACTCACTTTACGTCGCATCGCCATGGGTATTTGGTCAGTAATTTTTGACAGGAGGGTGAGGGAACCCCAGCCTTGACGCTCTATCACAAAGGTACCAGCACTTAAACAGTTTCCCAAGCCACGGACTGCGACCTGCATTGATACCAGAAGCGTGCCAACAAGGAAACCATTTACTTTGACGAGAAAACTTGGGATCGGTTTTCTAATTTCCGTCGTCTCCGCAGTTCCCTAGGCGTTGGGTCGTGAATTCCGAAGAAATGGAGGGGAAATTTACCTACATGACCAACAGCAGCACAAAGATCATTCTGTAGAGACGGCGCCATTGTCTGGGCCCAGGCCACTTCTGCCCCAACTTCTTCGATTTTATCTTGTAGCGAGGAGAATAAGACTTTCATCTCCTTCAGACCCTCGGACAACTGGCCGTGATTCGGTGTACATTGTTGAAGTTCGTCAATAGTTTCATGTAGTTTGATGATATCGTTGCCTGTGGTTTCATAGAAATCACTGAGACGAGCTTGGTTTCCTTTTATCCGAGAGGACTCTTGTTCTAATATGCGCACACGTTCCTCATGGGTCGCTTTCCATGCCGCGATGTCGGAAACATTCTTTTCGCAAAATCGAAAGTATTCCTGCAGGAGAACTGCACCATAAGTAGAGTTACCCTGGTACGATGGCGAGGATACAAGCAATATATAAGACAGTACTACCTACCAGATTTGCGGGACATCTTGAGATTGATCTCTTGCCTAAAAGTAGTGACAGCCCTGTCAAGTTCATCTAGGGAATCTTGCATGTCTTTCAAAGAAGTTGCCTGTAAATAGCGTTGATGAATGAAGGGTTGCACACCATTGGCGCACCAACCATCTGGTACTTTACACTCTGCTTCAGTTTGTCGACTCGGCCCTTCAAACGGTCAAGATCTTCCCTCATTTCATGAACTTGGCACTGCATTTCATCGGCAGCATTGTGAGATCTTTCAAACTCGTCCACCCTTGCTGAGAGAACAGCAACCTTCGAATCAACACGCTGGATTTTTTCCTGGAAATTTGGCCTATCTAATTAATGGGGACAATGTGACGATACATGAGAACACAAACCTCATTGTCTATTTGCCGGCGTTCCACACAAGTGAGCCCAGTGTGAAGGTCTCCCAGACTCTCCTCAATGACACCAAAGTCTAAACAACCCGGCTGCTCGGATTCGGTGTCGATGCTCATGGTTAGCGGTCGAAATGAGACAACTATTGCAAGATTACTGTCAGCGCATCTACCAAGCCGTGTGCCACCTTGCAACATAGCCACCGGCTATTACGCTCAGCAGAAAGGACATCATGCATCAAGCTTGAAGCTTGAAGGCTGCCCACTGGCGGCATTTCCCGAGTCCAGTCCTGAGCCTGGGGTGTAAAAAGGCTAATATGAGGTGTACAATAATTATCTCCTCCGTTTGCTTCTATATGTAACTATAGTCTTCTTAGTCACCCAGCTAGGTTCTCCGTCCTGAAGGAAGGACACACAGTAGCCACTTATATGAGGGTGTGGATCACCCTCCTTGATTGGTGCCCATACCGTCCCCCTCCGAATCCACGCTTTTATGCCACCGGAGAAAACATTTATGAATAAGTCGCTCTCACACAAGGCGTCTGAGTAGAGGTGGGACGACGACGGTGGTTCGCCCATCGGCATTGAACTCTGTGAACGGTACCACGACGTAACCTCTTCACGACTGCGGATAGCTTTGCAAAACTTCTGGAAAAGGGAAGCTGATCCCAACGCAACTTTTGGCACGTCCGTTTGCAAAGCACCTCCCGAAGATTTCTGTGTCATCACAATGGCGTTGTCAATGCTGTCACTGGTCAGCATCACACTTGAGTTTTCAGGGATGACAAGGCTGACCTCGCTCTGCGACGGTATTCAGCTGATAGACAGACTTCCTCTGGGGTGAGCACACCGGCCGTGCCCTTTGTTGCACTGCCTATAAACTTTGAGATCCAACCCTGTTCGATAATTCTAGTCTTACGGTTCGCTGGAGACCACAAAAGATGCAGCGCTGGCTAAATGCTTAATAGATGTCCTAAGCGCAATACCGCAGCTAATGTTGCCAACAGCACATTAGATCATGTTATGATGCACAATAAACTCACGATGTGCCACTCTCACTAGCCTGAGGAGATGAGAAGAGCTGGCGACGGACAGGAGGACACTTCTCAAGGATTAGCCATCTAATCCACATTTTTTCAAGGTGGCGCTTACATCGGGTTCCAATTCAATTCCAGGAGGTCGTGGAGAGGGAATATGGAAAATTACTGGGTGTGTTGGTTCAAACATTCTGCATGTGTAGGCATGGGAGGAAGACAGGAGGTCTTTAGGGTACATCCCTAAATTCCCTTGCCCGCTCTTTGTGGAGGATTACTGGGGCAAATATGTTGCCTTATGTAAGAGTTCACGACAGAGTGCTTCTGCAGGGGTTTTCCCCCCTTTAGTATGGCCGCCTTCAATCGCTCGTCTCTGCTATGTAATTCGGTCCTCTGAGTCATTTTCTCGGGCCGCTGCCTCTCGGTTTGAATCATGCTTCGAATCTGTACTTGTAACGTAGCACTGTCTTCGGACTAGTGAGAGCGTGAGACCCGTACCTCTATATGTCATAACACATGTCCCACTTGGGAAGTGCCAGCAGGGGCGGCGACAACCTTGCTTGGACGAGTTCAGCATTTCCAGCACAAAGCAGAGTGCATCAATCAGACATTGTGACCTTGGACTCGTAATCAGTGAATGCAACTTTGAGTACCAAGGTCCTCAACAACGAGCTGCCAGACATAGTGTTTTGCGAGGCCAGAGTCCCAGGCCAGGGTATCCAAGTGTGGCTGCCTGTGATCCCCTCTTCCCAACTCTCCATCTCATTTTAGGGCTATATTGGCACGTACTAATGGTTTGGGTCTCGGTCTGGCCAGTCTGTCGATATGGCCCATATCCTCCAACCAGCTTTGACAGGATACACATGACTCTCACAACATATCCATCATTAAAGTAATGCAGGCAAAAGGTCAGCAGCGTGCATGCAAATAGTATATATTGAGATCTCGAGATGTGACTATGGATAAGTTCTCAATGAGTCGTGTCTGACGTGATACATCTTGTCATATTCCACCTCCACGGTCCTCAATTGCGCATTATCAAGATTATCGTGACGACCGTACATCCAGGCGTCTCACCCCACTGACTCGCGATTACTGCAAGCGAGATAATCCCACGCTTTAGGTTGACAAGGTGAGCATGCAGGAGACCTTCAGGAGACGAATAGAGTAGAAGGGCGAATACGCATGGACAGGGAAAACCTTTCGTATTTCGCACATATGATCGGTCTCCATATCAACACCGATATGGTGTTGAATGACTCGTACGACGCACCAGCGCATGTTTGCCATGTCTGTCAATGAGTGCGTGCGATGTCGTGTGTCGCAAACGTTAAGAGCTCGGGGCAGCCACTGTAAGGAAATGTGAAATGGGTAGCGGTATGAGGGAACGAAAAGACGTATGAGATATGGCCTGAGACTGAGGAAATGCATGGGGTAGAGGTCATTAGCACAGGCGACAAAAGTCCGTCAATGCAACAGAAATATAGGCCAACTCAATGCGGGGGTATGACAACGGGAAGGCCGATGTCAGCATGGGCGACAGAAGTCTACCAACATGACGGACAATAGGCCAACTCGACGACGGGGTTGACAACAGGAAGACCAACTCAGCACAGGCGACAGAGGTCAACCAATGTGACAGAGAAAGCCAACACCGACAAGACCAATGTAAGCACGGGCGGCAGAAGCCCACCAACGCGACAAACAATGACAAGGGAAAACGACATTCAAGCTCCGAGTGAAAACTGGACGTGACCCGGCGTGACCCGGTGTGATGGGAAACAGATGTTACCTTGCTTGGCAAGGTTCCTACCACACCCATATGTGCCGTGGGAACCGTCGTACGACGGAAATTTTTTCCTTTCTCGGCGACTGGATCAGTACTAGTTGTAACCACTCGTCATTCTGTATACACGAAAATCTACAAGACGTGCAAGCAGCCCATGTCGTGGTATAGCGTACTTGGGTAGCGTAACTTCACACCCTCTCTCAAGCGTCTGTGCAAGCAGCGGACCCCAGTTCCACTTGAAGGTAAGGCCCGTCCACTGGTAATTATCGTAGCGTGACATTTGCTTGTAGCCTACTCGATGTTCTGTGTCGATCTTGCTCATGAGTGCAATGCAAGCCGACCAAGAGCAGAATCCAACAGAGAGCTACGAGCGCACGTGGAAAATGTAGGATGGGCTTGAGGTATCGTTGGCTGCGATTGACGGCCGGTACGTGACCATTTCTTTTCGTTATCTTTTCGTAGCTCAGCGAATCATAGCTCTCAACGGATGTCTAGCATTGGCGCTTTTTCCGGGGCCGTTGTTATCAACCCTGGGCAGGGTATGGTTGTTCCAAAGCTCTTATCAAGGGTCTTGCACGTCACATTGTGCCACCGGCTCATTCCTTCACTGAAGTGTGATGTATACGGTGGTCAAATTCAGTTGATCCGCATGCTTAGTCCTCCACCCGCCCCCAGCAGTGGCAAGAAGAGAAAAATTCCTCTCCACCTGGACGTAGGCGAAACCTCTTCGAAGAAGACCACAACCATTTGATTGCTTTGCTGCAGGGCTGTATTCAAATGCTTCGTACTTTGACGCTTGATCTTTCTTCTGCCCCACAGCTCGCCTGTTCGGACACTAGCATTGATTTTATATGGGACACTGACTTACTCGTAACATGTTTCTTGTGCCGCTGACATTGTCTGGACACAATATGACATGGTCGATAATCAATGTGACTCCTTCCTTTTTGGGCTGCGCGGTACGTTGTGTCTGTGTGTTCCTCCTGTGTCCTTGGACAGAATCCTTCATTTTTTGCAGATATAATTCCACTCGACGCGACCTACCGGATGATATCCCAAACGTGACGCGCACTCTTGTGATTGCCAAGCTATTTCGTTTTTTGTGCCAACATGGGGTGGTGCCGAATTGAATATTGAGTCCTTTATCTCGTTCACAGCAGTATGTACTAATACTCGCCAACAGCTTCCCGGTGATATCACCGCTTTCCGGTATTCCCAGCTGTTCGGAGGGTATTACTTTTTTTTTTGCGTGCAGTGGTATCTCGTTCGTTTTCGCACCGCGTCTTCTACCCCTCGGCATAAGTAATACTACTCGCCAACAGCTTCCCAGTGACTGATCGTGTTTCGATACTGCTGGCTATTCGGGAGGTATTGTATTTTCTTCGCATGCAGTGGTCTGTTGAGATCCCTTTCCAGACGCTGGAACCCTACCTTAGACATTTACTAGATGCATCGAGGTGACTGAAACCTTTGTAGTACGCCGTACAGTAGAAAGGCCTTTTATACGATATTGCCTAGTGACCGATTGGCATAAAGACGCCGTCACAACAATATTATCCCCCCTCTAAAAATCTCGTTTCCGCAGTGAATATACAGCTATCCATATACTCGGAAACGGTACAGACACGTGGACACGCCGCCCCAGTTACCCAAGATCTCCAACACGACAACACCAAAATCCATGCCACTGTCTAAAACAAAGGGAAACACGGGAAAAGTTTGAGTGAGGTTCGGGGCATGAATATTGTACTCGAAGTAGGACAGGGGAATAAATGTGAAACCGCCTGATATCGCTGGGAATGTGCGCTTCTCCGAGATGTCCAGCATATCACCAGTTGACTTCGCGCGGAAAGCATGAAGTAAGGCCAAATTCTCCCTGCCATCGACTAAGCCCCAGAGAATCATCTGGCGAGGAGCGGTTATAATATCGCCGACTACGTGGTCCACCACAACGTGGTTTATACGAACCACTCTCGGTAGACTGACGCCCAGTTGTCCTGATTTTCCACCTAACAGCCAGCAAGACTGCGATCGCATGTCGTCGCCCAATGCTGCCCAAGGGGAACCAGGCTGAGGCCCACTGCGCAGTAAATGGTGGATGAGGGAGCCTCGGGGGAGTATCGTAGGTGTTGTCAGAGGGAGTACAATGTCTCCGCCAGCTCTAGTTGACGCATACTCAGCAAGATTCGAGAAATCTGGCGCATCTCTGGTCTTGGAAAAGCTGGAGTGTAATAGATCGTTACGACGGCTGTGGAGCATCTCTAATCCCATGAAACGTGTTTCGTAATCGCCAATCGATCCTTGAGCCTTGAGAGTCAAAAGGGATGCCCACGCAGAGGGATATACCACCACAAGAAGAAAGACCGCAAATGGCAGATACAGCACCATCCACTTGACTGATCGTGCACGGATCAGAGCAGAAACGGTCGCTCTAGAAAAAAAAGACGCATCATGGACTGCCAGGAGAAATATTAGGACTTCATGTCCTGCAAGGCCTGGTGACAACCACGTACCCCTCGCTACCTCGGATAACTACCATAAGGTCAGTTAGCCGGGGTCTATGCTGAAGGATCTGCATCACTTACACTTTTCTCACCGCTATCTCTACCATCGGGGAGAGCCACTGGTTGTTCAACCACAAACCGCGAGGAGTTGCAGGCCTGAGCGATGAGTTTTTCCCTTCGTTTCCGGAAAAACATGAGTAACCAGTCGATGACTCGTTGGAAGTGAATCCAGAAATTGGGACAAGCAACTCCTAGCACGAGCGGATTCCAAGCGACGGAAAACATGTACATCTGATAACAGGGCCTTATATGTGGCAGGTGCCTTTAGGACTTTCTTGCCTTGGACCTGCGGGAGGGTATGCCTGCGATTCTTTCATTCCTAAGTATAGTTCTTTGTTTCAGCAAGTCACGATGTGGGTACTTCGGTTAGTTATCGGAGTCACAACCAAATTTGAGTGCAAATTTTCTGCGCCTTTCCAAAATTGGAAGTAATAATGATTTCCCCGATGACAGGGTACGTGAAGGTGCTGCCTCGTTTGACCTCGTGGCCGCACACGCAGGAACCAGAACCAGGGACGTACTGCTAACCTCTTTGTCTGATACACTGGTGATATGGCACTGCCTCACCTCCTCCGTCACACCAGAAGAAAGCAGCATAGAATGATTCACGACAAAGAAGGTCGCCTCGTAACATCCAGACCAGATATAATGCTGGGCCCTGCCAGGGCACCCTACTCCAGCAAACCTCCTTTCACCACCTGAACGTTTCGCTTTGATACGACACTGTTTACCTTCTACCACGGCGGCATTCATGAGGTCGGAAAACAGTATTTATTTCTCGGCAGAGGAGGGAGGTTCTTCTACGAATGAGGTGCGCTTTTCGTGCGAATTCTAGCACCATTTGCTGAGTCTGTACAGTCTATAAATCGCAGAAGTAGCATAGGCAACTTTTACAGTGCCGATCCCCAAGACACTCAAGTAGGACATCCTTACTATTGTACTGTTCTTTTCTCACTGTCTTAGACCCATGGGGTCACAAATCGGCGGTTGGCACAGTTTCCTCGCCCCCTCAGGCTTTCAACGTTTCAGGATCCGGATGAGGTACGCTTGTGGTCTTTGGTGTCGGTTTTGACTGATCTGTGTAGGATGCAGATGGTGATATCACTCTCAGAGGTTATTCCCCGGCCCAGATCAGCAGCGGGGTAGGTTTCTCTCATTGCTGGTCAATATCATCGTCTCACCAACTGCCGTAGAGCCACAGGACTAAAGATCAGATGCTTGCCCATTTTCCTCGTCCACTTCAGCTCACATCGTTCGAAGATTCAGATGAGGTGCGTCCTTGCTAATCTTTAGTCTTAGTGTTGGCTAATTTCTATAGGATGCGTCTGGAAATGAGGGGGTAGGTTACGTCCATTGACGAGATATTGCTATCTAACTATTTGCTTTAGAAGGGAAAGGATACTACTAAATCCCTGCATTCCCCCCACCATGATGTCTCTGATTCAGTGTGTCCACTGACTTATTGGAACAAAAGTTAGTATTTACCATGTTTCATAGGATGCCGACGTTGGAGACAAAACGATCACTCCGATTCGTACCCCTCTTCCGGCCAGTAAAGATGTAGGTAATTCCGTTGTTACAATGTTATATTGTGCTTTATGGCACTCTGGAACGGCAGGGAAAAGCTGGTGGTCTGCGAGCTGCAAAATTTCCGCGCCCTCTTCAGCTTTCTTTGGCCACCCAATCCGCCAGGGTGGCCCCCAATCCGGATGCTGTTTCATCCCCGTGTGACATTCCTGGCGTACGTCGTCCGTTTCCAACGGGAGCAGCACCTTGACTGACATTTTGAATTTTGCTGTTGCAGCATGCGCATCGAGTTGGCGTAGTAAGTTGGACGTCACTGCTATCCACACGGTCTAATAATTCGATAGACCGACCATACCCCTGTCACACGGCGAGATCTCCACCTCTTCAGGGAGACTATGGAGGTCGGACTGATGAATGTAGTAAAGGAGACGATGACTAGGGTCCTTGGAGAAATGCAAACTCAGATTCCTGCCGGATATAATGCCGACAAGGAGGACAATGAAGTCCCACCACACAGAACGCGCAGGCCAAAAGGACTACCAAGACACCGGCAACCTGACACCAATCTTTTTCACGTACGTCTACCGCCGTCTTCGTGATTTCCATTCATAACCCCTCCGACAGAAAAATATTCGCGAGCATGCTCTTCGATTGATGCACAGGACCCAGTGGGATTCACCGTTTACTGATGTGCCCACGAAAGAGGAAGTCGAAGCCTACAAACCCGCTCTAGGGCCGCATTGCACCCCCGACCGTTTCCGCGTCGATCTGTCTGGCGTTCCTAGTACAGTCTGGAACAAGTCTGCTGCAAACGTCTTTGTTCAAAGCTTTCGTGACGCGTACCCAGATTGTACTAAATCTTCAAAAGATATTTGCATGGCTTGGGAACGGCACTTCAACCGACTCCGCCGAATCTATCGAGACCAGCAAGAACAAGCTCGGTTGGCACAAGTTGAGCTCGCACGGGCGGCAGCCGGTCATTCTGCCGCTCAAGGCTACACGAAAACATCTGCCGAGATTCTGCAACAAACTCGTAGGCGCCAAGAAAGAAAATCACAGGTATGTCTCCCCTACTGCTGCACTACGCGCATCCGCCTTATTGAGATCCTACAGCTGTATCTTCGTCGACTTCATGTTGCCAAGCTCTATTCACAGCAGCATCCCTCAGCTGCTCGTGCTGTCGAGGAACTAGGCGTGCCTGGTATGAGTTCTGATGATTCAGACCATGAGTCCGGTGAAGGTACAGCACGATATGCTATTGTTAGCAAAGACTGGCGATCGGGCGAAGTGACGGAGCTGTTACGCCTGCTAGATGCACTGCATCTTCGTTTGCGGTACGGGAACGGCTGGAATGCTACGTCAGGCGCCTGGCCCCACCTTCGATTGGTATCCTATAAATCAAGTACTCGGGCTGCTGTGAAAGGACTGCCGAAGAATTTTTACGCCAGGAAGTTTTTGGTGTCTCTCACCCAAGAAGCATTTGACGAACTTCATTTGATCGAACAGATACTCCCGGTGGGAATTCCGGATGGTCTTAGAGAGTTCGTCGTTTCCCTGTACTTTGAACTTTCTTTGAACTGAAAATCATATACTTAGACTAGCCACCCCATATGATGTTTTTAACCGGAGGATCGTCTGTGGCCATGCGAATGTTCCCGGCAATGCTGCATAAGATAATCATGGATATAAATAGAGTCAATGTCATGTGTAGAATTTGACATCAGTGATCGACTTGTCTTGTCGTACACGACGAAATATATTAGAGTCTCGTCATGACTGTCTACCGTGTATTTGGCATCCAGTGGACTTGGACTTATAATAGCAATACTTGTTTTATTTCCTATATTTGGTCATATCACGTGGTAATCTCTTTCGCAATTGGGCCTTGTTCCCACCCAGAATCTCGTCTCCCTGCCCGGCCATCATCGCATCCTTACTAGTTCTGTTGGATGACTTTAACATAAACTCATTTGCAATGTTTCACCTAATACACGAGCTTACTGGAGGGCACACGGACAGCATCAATACCCTTACTTTCTCGCCATGCGGGGTATACCTGGCGAGTGGTGGTGATGACAGACAACTTATAATATGGCGAGTTTCAGATGGAACCCTTTTATATCGATTAGTGCTCGAGAGTGCTGTGACTGCTATTATGTGGCATCCGATTGCAAGGGGTGTACTCTTTTGTGCATGCGAGAACGGGGCCTTTTGCTATTTGAAGGACTTCTCGAAGGTATGTACTGACATGCTAATTCAAGGCATCTATCGAGGCTAACATCTTTCAAACATGGGATCTAGGCAACGCTTTCTCAGAAGTTCCTGTACTTTGGTGTGGTAGGCCAAATACATTGCATTGACTACGATGGTAGTAGCCGCCGTTTTGCCATTGGTGTTGGCGACATGGTTCAAATCGCAATGGAGACTACAGAAGGTATATTTCAGTTGGCTCCCTTACCTCCCAGAAAATGAAGCATTGGATATCAGGCAAATTGGCAAGTAGCTTTCGATTATACCTCCCCAACGATATTCCTTGCGTGGGAGATGATAAGAGGGTTCGGCCACGATCACTACACTTTTATGGGAAAGGTTCCAAGGTCATCGTGACTTATCTCAATCATGGGGTAGTGTAAGTTGTAATGGTAGTGCGCGTGCATATTGACACTCCGATATCAGAGGTTGGGACCTGCACACTCGCAGTCAACTATGGTCTATTGAACCGACTCTAGGCTCTCCCCAGCTGTAAGCTGTATTTCCATTGTTGATCTTCATTTTTTACATCAACTTTTCAGTTCCGGTTCAGCTTTCTTGAGTTCTAGAAAGCTTCTTGCTGTGCGGAGCATGCATGGTGTCATCCGGCTCCACCGCATTGGTGAAAGGGTGCACTATCGCAGTTTCAACCCGACTAATGAACCAGCTCGATGTTATCCTGTTACTGTCTCGTTTACACTGCACGGCACTGCCATTATAAGTGGCAGTAGCTCAGGATATGTGGGCATCTGGGAGTTAACATCTAGTGCCAGACCCACCCAAGTCCTAGATCATCAAGGTCGGTCAGATTAATCAAAATAGACCACTCAACTCACATGGCTACTTGGAAGGCGACGTGATTCAAAGTATTGCTGTGAGCTATATGTTTTATGTGACTAGGGTCTTATCTTATCGTGCATTGTCGCAAGTCTTTCAGTGGTAATGAATGTGTACTTGCCCTAGGCTCGTCACTCAGGGGTAAAGTAACATATATCTCGATTTGGCGCACAGGTATTCATCTGTAATTTGTCGAGAGTGTACTCATCAAAATACCGTCTTCAGACCACACTTCATTTTTTTCTTGTTTGCGCAAATCTGTTACACCGGTTGGTTTGATTTAGTTCAATGTTATTGGGTGCACTGATACTTGAGGTGTGTTCCCTAGTCATTTTCCGGCACTCGTTCTACATTGTTCTTCCTCTCCTGTGCCGTGGTTATCCTGGTGCTGTTACTGGGCCTTCTCTCAACTGACACGCGAAGTTTATGCAAAATATCCAACTCACTTACTCATTTCGAGCGTTTCAATCAGGATACATGGAACTGGTGTTGACAACCGGGAAGGGTCAAAAGCTTTCGTGAGATATGGCAAACTATGTAAATATTTTCTGCGATCGAAATACCCACGTACCTGACAATCATGTATGTGGTAGAAGATAGTGACGGGATGGGATTCTGGCTATGGCACATTGAAAAAGAGACAAGTCTGACTCGTGGATACAGCTGTTCGGACACGAAATATTGGCCGTCATGGCTAGACTCGTCTGCAGAGTACGGGTTGGATTTGCGGTCATTCCAGCAGGAAATTTACTGCACGAAATCAGCAACTTCTAGTGAGTTTGGTTTCGTACCGTATGCCATATCTACTTCGAATTGATTTCTCACGCGGTCTTCCTCCAACTTGCGATGAAGGTCAATGCACCAAGGGGATAATATTCCTTTATGCTGGTGTAGGTGGAGCGCAACCTCCAGTAGGGGTGCCTGCTCGACCGTGTGTACCTTGCATAGTGCATTATCGGCAGGGGCCATGTAAAGGCTGTGCAAGTCCTTAAATATGCATAGCAGGTCTACTGCTAAGTTGGAGTTGCCATCATCTACGTCGAGCAGGAAACGTCCTTCACCTATTAATTCCGCTGGTCATCGAAAATTCACCAGGATCTGACCCGCCGTTTCTGTCACCACCATTGTGACATCTAGACAATCACTCGGACCGAATCCTTACACACACCAATACATACAAACAATAGTTGCAAACATCGCTCTGGGTAGCTTTGCATATCACGAGTTTCCACTGGGAGTCCGCCATCGCACTTCGTGTTGCACGTGCTATCTGAAATTGATGCAGAAGGGTAGGCTGTATTTGTGCACTTGCCATGCTGTGGGGTGCAGGGAACAAAGCTCCCAGTCGGCACATGGCTCACAGCCGGTGATGGGTGCATGGGTTTCCAAATCACTCTACTTCCGACACAAGCGGTTAGATAAGTTTTGCTTTGCAGATGCCCATAATCCAGTGGTGGAGCCATTTGAAGGCATCCAGAGCCTAGGGCATGCCTCGGAGCGTACTCTGCAACTCTCCACCACAGGTATAGGACCTGGGATACCTCGGTCTCCGAACGTTCAATCAGCTCTGTTGACCGATCAAACAATGGTGCTGGAAGCTTCCATGGATGAACTCAACCATCTTCTCATCACGATTAACCAGTGGATTCTGTCCTTCTCCGTATGTGGTCCGCTGGCTTTCACCACTCCACCAACTTCTCAATCTCTCGAGTATGCAACTCACCAAGCTATTGATTACACGGATACTCGTACACCTGAGCTGGACCCCTTATCCTCGTTGAATGATGCCATCCGGGCCCATGAAGCTCATATATCGCAAGCTTATCATATGCTGCATCATATGGATGTGCCAACTCCACTCGTCCGGCAACGCGATCAGCTCAGTGCTCGTGTTCGTGAGGAGTTGAGAAGAATAGGAGAGATCAAAATTATGGAGTGGAATCGACAAGTCCAGCTTCTCAGACGTAGCAGCACATATCCATCGATGGGCGCTGTTGACGTTGATTCAGGTAATGTGATTTGAGCGGTATGGGACAAAAAGATACTCATCCAAACACGGATAGATGTATACTTCAGATGGAGCCAAGAGCACGCCCATCCAGCTGCTGTTGCAGCTATGATCCTGGTGCTCGCTTTATCCCTACTCTGTGGAATCTCTCAGAAGCAGGCGACTTTCGCTTTGGTGGTGCTCAAGTTTATTGTAAATTCACTCTGCGATGGGAGAGAGATGCCCCTTGATCACAGGACGAGTCTGGACAACTTGCCAAAAGACTACAGGACATTACTAAACCGATTCGATCTGGAGCCACGCTGGAGGTCATTCATATGCTGCCCATCCTGTTTCGCATTGTACGATGGCATGTCTATAACTCAGGATGTTTGTGACTATCGTCGTGCACCAGACGTTCCTCCTTGTGGGTCAAATTTGTTCAGGTCAAGGATGATCAGAGGAAAGATTTTCAAGCGTCCCATCCGCAAGTACGTTCATCAAGACATGAAGCAATGGGTGGCTCGTCTCCTCTCTCGACCTGATGTGGAGACGCTCATGGAGTTCGGTCGAAAGGCTGGGCACTCTGCTTTACTAGAAGTTGGAGACATACATGACTCCAGTGCTATACGATCGCTGTGTGGTCCTGATGGGAAACCTTTTCTCGTCTCTAATACAGATGAGCTGCGGCTCATATTCTCCCTTTGTGTTGATGGATTCAACGCCTTTGGAAAAAAGATAGGTGGTGGTTCCGGATCTGTCACAGGCATATACAGTGAGCTCAAAAACCCTTTCCATGTTTACCCTAATTGCAGTGCATGAGGTGTACTGCCAGACACCATGGGAATTTTGCTTAGCTTTGGTGGAGTCATAAATAGTACTTACTCATGGCTACAAAATGGCCCCTATATCACGTGATTTGGTTCACTGGCTGGCAAGATATAAGCAATATAAAACAGCAACCACATGGAAAGGGTTTTTGAGCTTTTGAATTGGTGAGTAGAATCATAGTATATTTGCTAATATTTGTTAGTACAAACAAAGGTACATATGTAAACATGGTGTCTGAGCTCAAAAAAGTTCACATGGTTCATTATTCCCCATTACCATCATGGTCAGATGCCTCTCCCTTACTCAATAAAGCACCATTCTCTCCTTGCTTGATTCTGGACTTTCTGGTGAAGCCATTGCCAAACAAACCAGTGTCAGCCCTTCCACCATATCCAAACTTCATTCCAAAGAGTGTCCTACCCTTCTGAAGGCCATTGGAGGTCATCCCACTAAGCTCTCTCCTACCAACATCCACCATGCCCAACATCTCATCACTTCTGGGAAGGCTGAAAGTGCTGTCCAGGTGACCAAAACTCTTTCCAACATTACCAATCAACCTCTCTGTCAGCACAGTTCGTCTCCACCTGAAGAAAGCTGGTATGAAGGCTGTAGTCAAGACCAAATGCCCTATTCTTTCTGCTAGACATTGCAAGGCTCATTTGGATTTTGCTGTTGCTCATAAAGACTGGACTGTAGAGGACTGGAAAAAGGTTGTATGGTCTGATGAGACCAAAATCAATTGTCTGGGGTCAGATGGATGCAAATGGGCATGGAAAAGGGCAGGTGAGGGGCTTAGTGATAGGCTGGTTGAAGGAACCCTCAAGTTTGGAGGAGGTTCCCTTATGATGTGGGGCTGTATGACTTGGCAGGGAGTTGGCTTTTCTACCAAGATTGATGGTAGGATGGATGGGGACCTTTACCTTCAAATTTTGAGGGATGAGCTCCAACAAACCCTGGAGTATTATGGTCTCAATCCTCCTGACATCATCTTTCAGCAGGACAATGACCCCAAGCACACTTGCAGAATGGTCAGGAATTGGCTGGAAGAGCAAGAATTCCAGACCATGGTGTGGCCTGCACAGTCTCCAGATCTAAACCCCATTGAGCATCTCTGGGGTTGTCTCAAGAGGAGGGTTGCACAACATGAAAACCCCCCTAGTGGAATTCATGAATTGTGGGAGCGTTCAGGTGGAATGGGAAGGGATACCAGTTGAAGAGTGTCAGAAGTTGATTGAGAGTATGCCTAGAAGGGTTCAGGCAGTGTTGAAAGCAAAAGGAGGTTATACCAAGTACTAGAATACCCATCTATTCAAAAGCTCAAAAACCCTTTCCATGTGGTTGCTGTTTTATATTGCTTATATCTTTCCAGCCAGTGAACCAAATCACATGATATAGGGGCCAATTTGTAGCCAGGAGTAAGTCCTATTTATGACTCCACCAAAGCTAAGCAAAATTCCCACAGTGTCTGGCAGTACACCTCATGCACTGCAATTAGGGTAAACATGGAAAGGGTTTTTGAGCTCACTGTACATGGCCTGTTTGTCGCTGCCGATTGAAGATCGTTTCAAGCCCGAGAACATGTACCTTGTCGGTGTGGTTCCTGGCCCTCACAAGCCCTCTGAGGACGAGATTAACCACTTTCTGCGGCCACTCGTTGACGACCTGTTAGACTTTTGGAAGAGAGGGGTACGATTTTCTCAGACTCATCTTCACCCTGCTGGTCGGCTGGTTCGAGCAGCCCTTGTACCTCTTGTCTGTGATGTTCCGGCTGCGAGACAAACAGGTGGGTTTGCGGCTCATAGCGCAACCTTGTTTTGCTCCCTTTGTTACCTTCCTGCTGATGAAATCGAGAATTTTGATGTGCAAACTTGGCCCCTTCGCACTGCAGAAGTGCACCGACGACACGCTACCGCTTGGAAGAACGCCGAGATGCTTGCTGAAAAGCATGAAATCACAAAGAACTTCGGCGTTCGGTATAGTGAACTGCTGCGCCTCCCATACTGGGATCCTATATCGTTTACTATCATTGAATCCATGCACGCATTTTTTCTCTGTATCTTACCGGAACACATTCGTCGAGCATGGGGTGTTAGCATAAAGGTGCCATGTGGTGAGGGGCATTGCGCTCCTGACTTCACTCCCCTGGAATCTCCCTCCACCGAAGAGCTTATAGTTTCACTGAAGGCATTGCAGCGGACCCAAGGAGTTCACAACCCCCAAGACGCACTCGATTTGCTCCGCAAACTTAAATCAAGTGCTCTATGGCACTTATGCAGACAGTTCGACTTGCGCCATGCAGGTCCAGTT